>APFE031719655.1:7010-73067 GCA_000404065.3 Pinus taeda
ATCTGAAATATTGGGTTATTGTTTCAAAAGCTCGATCTATATGAAAGTGAAGTGGAAAGCGAATCTGTGAAGGGCGATCTCTCGAGCGCTGCAGCTGCGGAAGTGCGGAGGCGCCGCAAGAGACGCCACAGAAGGTGCCACAGGAGACGCCACAGAAGGCGCCGCAGGAGACGCCACAGAAGGCGCCACAGGAGATGCCGCAGAAGGCGCCGCAGGAGACACCACAGAAGGCGCCGCCACAGGAGACGCCACAGAAGGCGCTGCCACAGGAGACGCCACAGGAGGTGCTGCAGGAGACGCCGCAGGAGACGTCGCAAGAGGCGCTGCAGGAGATGCCGCAGGAAGCCGCCGCAGGAGACGCCGCAGGAGGCGCCGCAGGAGATGCCGCAGGAGGCGCCACAGGAGACGCCACAGAAGGTGTTCTGGGTTTAGTTTTATGTTATTGTGGATCTGGTTATCTGGGTGACTTACTGGTACTTGATTATCATTTGATATTTATGGATCCAGTTTGAAAATTTATGAAAAGTGGTCCTTGAAAGAAAAGAAGTAGGGGGTTGTAGCTCCCTTCCAGGAGAGACTGGAAAACGAGAGAGAGTTGTAGCTCTCTGCAGGTTGCAGCCTGCGTACTGGTAAAGGACTGCACCAGTACAAGACCATTGTAAAAGGAGTTTCTAATTTGAAAGAAGATAGAGACATATTGCAGCAGGTGGTTTTCACCCACATTGGGTTTCCACCTTATATCTGGTGTTCTTTGATGTGACTGTCTGTTTTTTCTTGTTCATGCTAATTGTTTTATGGTACTGATATGCAAAAATAATTCAAAGTATAAATAAGGAAGAATTGTTAAAAGGACTAGATAATACTAATTCACCCCCCTCTCAGTATTATTTTCAACAATAACACCTACCTTGCCTTCCTGCAGCCCAGACTATCCCTCCCAAAATTTGTGCAATTTTGCCTCCTAGTCTAGCCAGACCTCACAGACAGTCACTGTCAACTCAGATTTCCCATCTCGGCTGAATGTCCACCATCCCTTCATCCAAGAGCTCCACCACTACCAAGTGATGTGGAGGATCATGCTCACTCACTTGTTCATCTTTCACATCCTCCCAAAATAACTTTACTTAATTTTCACGTAGATTTGGTTGTGAGTCCTTCAAGTTATCATATGCATTATGTTCTACGACCTTTGTCTTCACACCTAGATGTTCCTCTGGATGATGATGTCTTGTGTTCATCCATTCCTGACTCTTCACTTGCTGTGAATGAGGAACGAGCCATTGAAGGAGTTTGTGTTGCACAACCAACATGCACTGTCATTCATGAAGAGTATGACTGGGAGCTTGAGAATAAACACTTGGAGAAGGATGATTCCCTTCTGTCTGAGCCCCCTTCGTTCTTTCCTAACATATTTGGTGAACCTTCCATCCATGATTTCTCATGTGTCTTCATCCACGAATGCACCCACTATTAATCACTCACAGAACTCGTCGATTATTGGCCCACCATACAATAATGGAGAGGACCAATAATTCATTGAAAATCCACTTGATATTTCATCTAATATTTCTGAAAATGCAGAGGGTGAAAATTATTCCTTTTCATCTACCCCTCTGTGTGACTCATCAAACCATGAGGATGTAGACAAACATCCTGAATTTTTTGATCTTGGTTGTCGTGATCTCTTCACCTCATCATCTGATCACGATGTTGATTCGCTCGTCGTTAATCCGTCTAAGCAACTGGTCTACAAAGATCCACCTGTCAATGAAGTCGAAACCCCACAGACCGTCGAGGCACTTTATCTTGAGCTTATGGTTATCTCAAGCCCTTGCTGTCCTGAGGTTGTTTTCACTTCTAATCATGAAATTGTTCAAACACTCAAGGCTCCTCATCACTCATCTGTATGCACTCAAGATCAATATAACACTCAGATTTTACTTCCTCCATGTGAAATACACAATCCCATTGCTCATGCATTGGAGGAATCTTACACAACAAGGAACTTGTACAACACAAGTGGTCTACCTTTCTCACATTTGCTTTCATATCACAGTCAAGGGAATGCATACACTCAACATCTACACGTAGTGTATCACAACACCATTTTAAGTCCACAGAGTGCATGACATGTGATTTCACTCATTTTTGTTCTGTGGACGCTTGTAATTTTGGAGTGTGTCTATTTTCATTGTTATATCTTTCACATTTGTTGGTTCACACAGCTAGGTTGCTCGCGGACCAAGCCTTCACCAACATGAGTCAACCAATCCATTGGTGGCTACATTGGAAATATCACTTTACGTGATTAGGCCCATGCACCATTACTTTAGGAGTAGGAGTAGCGTTTGATTTCATTTTTCTTGCTTGCATGCTTGTTTGCTTTCTTTTTGTGCATGTTTTTTTGTTTGCGTGCTTGTGTGTTTGCTTACTCGCTTTGCTTTCGCTTTTACTTCTACTTCTTCTTTCTTTGCTTGCTCTGCTTACTATTTTTGTTTACCTTTGTTTTGTTTGTTTGGTATATTACTATTTTTGTTTCTGGAAATAAGTATTTCCAACTATTGCGTTCTGGCTTTTGAATAAAGTATGTGGCTGAAATTTGAAGAGACTTGTGACACTGCAGCACTTGGCCAGTCTTGTGTCTGCCTTCTCTGTGCTTGGTTGTAACCTTCGATCAATGAAGTCCTACGTGACTTCGTTAGGGTACTGTTTAGGCTTGCTGGTAGTGGAGCAACACCAGAGATGAAAACTTATACTCTGAAAATCTTCAACTCATGAGTTAAACTACCCTTCTCGGATTCGAAACACTAATATCTAAGCTGAAATTTTGATTGTGTTTGACCGAGTTGGAAAAGGGTGAACCATGTATGTCTAAGGGGTAAATGGGGAAACTAAAGTAACCCACACAGTGAATCAATACACCCTAAAATACCAAGGCCCTATGCTAGCAATGGACCAAAACAGAGAAGCTGGATTTCTACTAATGTGTCGCCAAGTGTTGTAGTGGCTAGAACCACCCTCAAAAATTTCTGCCTGCACCAATTTCGGAGCCTTTGTTGAAGAGTTTCACTTGATGACTTCACACACTTAGGTTCACTTTGTGAGCTCATGTGAGTCTTTACATCTACCTTGCTTGTTCATTGCATTCAAGTCTCTTCATGCTGATGTCTAACTCATGTGATATTCAAAGTCTTCACTTCGTATGTGCTTGTTGTGTTCACTATGAAAGCATCTGTCGCACTCACACACGGAGTCACATTCATTGTCGTGCCAGCATCATCTCAATCATGACTGATCAATCACGAGTGTCACACTTGTCACTTACACCGTCAAATAGTCATGTTGAACATGTGTGTTTGGATGGTTTGGGGCATTTCATCATCAGGTCATGTGAGTGTGTGTTTGTATGATCACCTATGCATCTTTCGACTGTTGACACACTTATTCTTTTTGTTGAAGTTCTGATGAAAAAACTCCACTCTGACACTCAGACCATCACCCCACTGCCGACTCGATCGACCGTCAACCAAAACAATGTAGAAGCACCAAGCTAGCCTGTTCAAGCTACATTGCCCACAAGCAATGCAATCAACTCTCATGTTGGCCACCCAGACAGTCGGACTCGCAGGTCAACCTGAACTGACTCCCTTCAAAATTTGTGCAGATGCCACTGAACTCACTTGCTCAACTAACTGAGGAAATTACACAGATAAGTTGGATAAACACCAAGTGCCTGCCCTTATCTCCAAAAAATAGCACAGATTTCCCAGTCAGTCATACTGATAATCGACCGGTTGCTCATCTCAGAAATTGCTCAGTATTCATGAGCAGGCCTTCCACTGCCCATCAGTTAGCTCAGCTCAGAAATTGCTTAGAGATGATCAGCAGGCCAGCTTACTGGCCTCGGTTCATTTCCTCACCAGAAGCTCCTAGCAGCAGACTGCCACTTCCCTCTGGGAATTGTGTAGTTTCTACTGCCAGTGACTAAGAAGCCAACTGGCAGTTCCTTGCAGGAATTGCATAGTTCTGGCAGCCAGTGACCCCAAAAGTCAACTGGAAATTCCCTCTAGGAATTGCATAGTTCTAGCTGCCCGTGACCCTAGCAGCAGACTAGTTGTTCCCTCTAATTGCGCAGTTCTAACTGCTAGTCTCCCGGGCAGTTCCAGAAGAAATATTTGAAATTCCTACCGAGTGACCCATCATGCAGCCTGGCCTACTCCTCTGGAAAATTGCGCAAATCTGGTTTTCTAGACCCCGTTGACTATTGTTGGGCACCAAATCTGCCTATCTTTTCTTTACATTTTCACCTATTTATCATCCTTTTTGCACCAAATGATATGGAACATTAATTGTGATAAATCTACAAGGTAAACCTGCCTTCTAACGTCTCTTGGAATATTTAATTGATGAAGTAAGGTCACAGGGGTTTTTCCTATGCGAACTACTAAACTTTGTTATTTCTACAGATTCCAATGAATAGGTATCACATTCACAACTTGCGGCAACAGTCCCATGTTTACAACAGTTGTTCGGCAACACTGCAACAACATAACCAACTCTCAGCTACTCCCAGGCTTATTTTAGATATTTACTGTTCTCTCTCTCTCGGAAATTAGTTGTTGTTCAAAAGAGTTGTATATTTTTGGGCATTAGTTGCTAGATTTGGGGGAATATGTCTTTCCCATGAATTTGTATAAAAAGGGTTTTATTCCTATGTGAAATGGTTAGCCATGCAAAGAAAAACATTTTAACAGTTTCTTATATATTAATAAAATGCAAGCAAGTTTTTTGTTCTCTTCTTAGTTGTGAGTTAACGCAACCCTGATTATAGAGTTGGGCTTGCTCTTCTGATCAGGTGCTGCATATTTTTTGTATCTGTGTTGTTTCTGTTATTGTGTGCTAATTTCTTATTGTTGTTTCAACTCTCTATTTAATTGTCGTGAATGCATTTTTAAGTTCTGAAATTTATCTCTAAATACTATTACATCGATGCTTTGATTCTTTAGCTGTGAATCCTTGGTTTATGTTAGATTGTAACCTTGCCCTTGCATATACCTTGCACATTACCTTGAAAATTTTATGCAGCCAGATTGACAAGTTAATGTGGAAAAGGGTGGAATAATTATTCACACTCAGACACCAACATTTTGGCATCGTTGACACCCTGCTCCAGGTGGTCACAGGTACATAGCTTTATCGGTTACACTGGTTATTTTTGGCAGCAATACTCCTTCACTAGGTACACTGCTTCATACTTCTTCTGCTGTTGGAAGGGTTTTTGTGTTGAATCAACAGGGAGGTACTGTGGATAGCACTAGTTGCTCAACAGATTGTCCCTTTGATTTCATTCGAGTCGCTGCCCTCACAATAGCACGAGAAGACTCCTCTAATTCATCTTTTGTGATGATTTGTTGGAAATAAGTGTTCCTTCCCAAACCTTGTCCTCCTTTCTTTGGGACATTTCCTCTGTCCCTTTTATTTGAATCTTTGTTCATGCAAGTTAGTGAGAGGGAAATATCTAAATTAATTCACTATGCTTAGGACCAAGAGCAGGGTGTCAAAATACCATTCCATCCCCAGGATGAGAGGTAGGGCTTTAACAAACAAGAAAAGAAAATGACTAAAAAGAAATCTAGGGTTCAAGACCTAAAGCAGAGTGTCAAAAGATACAATCAACTCTCATGCTGGTTAGAGGTATGTAGCTTTATCGGTTGTGTTGGTTATTATAGGCGCTTTATGTTTCTAGGAAAACTAGTGTCTTTTCGATCTGCTAGCCCTCTAGGATTGGCAGCTATCCTGGAAACAAACAATCAAAGCAATTTGGGATTTCCTCTATGTATGATAGATAAGAGAGAGGCAAAGGAACCAACCTAGATCTTCCGCTTGACTCCTTGCTTGAACTCTCTCCCCTGCAACATAGCTTGCAACTCCTTTCCTACTTATCACGCTTAGAGAATACTTGTAGAGACAAAATAACAAAACACCATCAAAGAATCTTGATTTATTATATCATAAGCATTGCAGAATAAAAAATACAATGAACATACAATGGCATTTACAAATAACAACATTCACAAATACACGATTGTATGGAGGAAAACTCAAAGAACTTTATTAAAATAGAAGGGAATTACAACCCAGTTGTCTGATCCAACATCATATTCCCAGCATCAAAGCCCTCTTCACCTCATGAAAAGCAAGATCACCCAACAATACAATGTTCCTTCTCAAAGACAAATTATCAACACTTACAAATTACAAAATTCCAGCCTCTAGATCTCTCAGATGAGGGATACATTTATAGATGTCTACAAGGGTGTGAGTCATCTCTGGGTTTTGATTAGTGTCATTCCACTTGTTGTTCTTGGTTCCACTAGGAGATTTCTTGGATCTCTTACTCATCCCTGGGTGAATTCAGAGAGGCAATTGTCATAAGAGAAGTTTCTAGAAGATTCCATGAGCATCCATTTAGCAAACTGTCTCGGAAATTTGTCCATTCTCACTCATTGCACCCCACATAAGGCCTCTTTAGTATGCATCACACCTGACTAGTGTAGGAGTCAGTATGCATCGCACCATGACAGTGGAGTAGTCAGTATGGTCCAGTTTTGGCTAGTTCTGAGTGGTTTTTCAGGTGGAACTTCTGGGGAATGATGTAATCAGTTGACCATGATCCTTTAGGGTATGAAACAACACATTTAGAGGTTAAAGAGCCCTTGGTTTATCGACATATAATATTGTGGTTACAGTGCCCAAATATGTCTATAACAATTGCCCCCTAAAGCATGAAGTCGTAAATCTTTTGATGTCGGGTGAAATGCTTTATCATGAGGATTCGAGGTATTCAACCTGGAAGGTGACTTGTATAGGATACAATACAATACATCATCACAATATAATTTCCCATGATCTAGCTGAGGTGAGCATTCCCAAGCTCAGATTTATAAATTCATTTTCATGTACATATAATAGATAATCATTTGCAATTGCAGACTGGTGATTCTTTATATGTAGAGTCATCATCCCTTAACTTGGATGATCATCTATGCATCTTCTGTGTACATTTGATGTCTTTATATTCCTGAATATATGGCAGCCCGGATGGATAAAACTAGATCTGAGGTCTTCAAACTCGTTCAATCTTTGCCCGATGTACAAGTCGATCCATGTGAAAAGATGTCCTAAAGTCGAACATGGATAGGCATCGCCTGATTACCAACCAATAATGCAAGTTGTTAACAGACACGAGAGGAATCACTGATAATGATAATGACCCTCAAGGTACTATAGTACAATTTACATGGTGTGAATATATGATCTGATGTCGAACACCACACAAAATATTTCGGTCGAAGGCCATTGATGTAAACCTGTCACCGGAAGTGAGAAAATTGCCATTGAGACATGCAAGCTTCAAAGTACTGAAAGGGTTGTTTTTAATCCAACTTCTTGGATAATGGGATGACGTCGACAAGAAGTGACCCATCGTAGGAGGGCCTTAATGTATCCCACATCAACGACACAAAATGAAGCAAATGATTTTCTGGAGGTGAAAAACGATCTGACGATACAAGGTTCAGGAATGGCAGCCATGAAAAATGGAGGGTGAAGGTATTGTAGCCACTGAGACATTAACTGGATGGTGAATTCTCTGAATGACTTCTCTTAAACATATCGGTGACACTGAGATGGATTGGTAGCGTTAACCCCGAAAGATGGATGGTATGGAGGACCAATGGTGATATGACCGGTGAATGGAATAACCCAACCCGACTCAATCATGGTGATGGAATGAAAGTGTCATGTTCAAGAGCGACCTGCTAAAAATAAAATTCTTTAAGTTTTCTTCCCTTTTTCCCACTCATTGTTGACTAGTACCTCTTTATTTTTGTCAATGTTGAGGAGGATAACATATGCTTGTTCTATAATTTGCCCTTCAAGCAAACTTGTCACTACGTTTTAGCGAGCCTAGCAACAATGAAACTTGTTCTTGTCTTGGTGGACAAGTTTGTCGCTATTGTTTTAACGAGTCTAATGACAAGGATAACTCGGTCCTTTTCATGTTTAAAGAGTTTGAAAAGGGATGAAAAGGAAACTCTAGTAGCTCTTTTTCGTAGCATAATCCCTTAAGTCCAAAAAAGGATAAAATAATACAAAATGAATGATTTTTTGATAACTTTAGCGAGCCGAAAAGACAAGTGCTCAAAATTTTTCGTTAGATAATCCCTCAGGTTCGAAAAATATTAAAATATATAGGAGGGATGGCACTTCCAATCAATTTAGTGAGCTGGAGAGGCCAATAGCTTGAAAATATTTTCATATTTAACGAGTCTGAAATTTTTTTAAGGTTGACTCATTTTTTGAGGAACGAGTGGTGTTTAGGGTAGCAACTAGTTTTGGGTAAGCTTGGAACTTCTCAAAACATGGTGATGTGAAGAGGATGGCTAATAGGACCACTCGTCACAGCTGTTCCTCCAAATGGTAAACAATCAATTGGAAGCATATGATCGCCCAAAAGAATGGAGGTGATGGCAGGAACACAACCAAGGCTCAAAAGGCTGATATTATGGCAATCACAAAGGTTATTTACCGAAGGTGGGTTCATTTTTTAACGAGCTTGAACTCCAGGGGAACATATGCTCAGTGGTAGGTTTATTTTTTAATGAGCTTGGACTATGCGATAACATTGCTCATGGTCCGGTTCATTTTTTAATGAGCTTGAACCATGGGATAACATATGCTCAGGGTGGTAGGCTTATTTTTTAATGAGCTTGAACCATACGACAACATTGCTCATGGCCCGATTCATTTTTCAATGAGATTGAACCATGGGATAACATATACTCAACTTCTTTTTATGCGAGTTAGAAACGACAAAACTAAAAAGATAAAAATCTAGAAAACTAAAAATCTAAGGAACTACTAAGGTTAGGTAGGATGGTTTCATCAACAACTAGACAAAACACTTCCTTTGCTTCATCTACGACGCAGACGAAGGTGAATGGTGTGTCAGACCAATCACCTAACCTAAGAAGTTAAAAAACTAAAAACTAAAAAGCTAAAAAATGAAATGGGTCGATCATTTTTAGCTTGCATAAAAAGGTTTGCATGCCCCCAGGCATCGAGAAAAGGAGAGTTTCCAGTAACCATATGGAAATCATTGTGGTTAAGCAGGATGGTTTTAGTCAGTGGTCAAAACACTTCCTAGGCTTTGTCCATCAAATAGACAAAGGTGAATGGTGTGAGATAACACTTCCAATCACATAACCTACAGGGAAACTTATCTTTTCACCTGGGTTCATCTGCCGAAGTAGACTAGGGTGCATGCCCCCTAAGCTTCGTTACATTCACCGGACTACTCGCGATAATTAGGTGGATGGAATGAAGGTTGAAGAGACATTCTCGATGCAAAAGGACCATTTAGGGATGATGTTTAACTTGAATCTGTGCTTCAACTGGGAAATGAAAGCTTGTCAACAGTGACAATTTTGCCTTCATGCGGGAGTACCGAATAAATGGTTGAACTGACCCCTTGAGTAGTGGGAACTGGGGGATTCTCTTTCCGTTGTGAAGGAACAGGTGGATATCCCTCAAGTTCATTGGACTCTGAAGTAATAAAAATAATTTGAATGGTATCGTTCACATTCTCTTTGGGAATGGTATCATCTAAAGGTGGACCTTCTGAAGGTAAAACTAGATCGACTGCCATCTCGACCTACTGACTTTGGTTTGGTATGGACTCAAAATATTCACCCTCAACGATATGTGTTTCGACTGACAATTGAGCTATGTCAGTCAGATTTTCAACTAGTAAAGGACTTGGTGAGAGTTTCTTATATCCAGATGGAAGTCACTGCGGTGAAGCAAGACAGTTATGTAAGATTCTCTTGGCCTCATCCAAAAAGGGACAACGGGGAAGGGTATGGTCCCTTTCACATAACCTACATGGAGTTTTGACCTTTCCTTTCTGTCTGTGAACTTCACTATTACTAGTTGATGGTGTGCTATCAACATGATCACCAAATATTGATGACACTGGATGGTGCGAACGGGGGGACCATTCTCTCAAGATCTGAGGAATGCACAGACATTCTCAATGAAAATGGTCTCCTTTGCAAATTACGCATGGATGACTGGGTTTGGAAAGCTCAGTGTGCGGGTTTTCACCAGATTCTGCATGGTTTCCTCCTTGCTTAACTAACTTCTTCTTCTTCTCTTTCCCTTTCTTCTTCTTCTCAGTCGCTCGGTTACTAGCATCGCCATTTCACCAAGCGAAGAGAAAGATGGGGAAGGAGAAACAAACAAAGAGGAAGGTGAAGGGTCAACTTTAGTATTGACTAGTTGTTAATTCAATTGCTAAGGAATCATGGTATTTTGAACGACAGAGGTTGAGAAAAGCAGACTGACAGACCAATTGTGATTCCTGGAAGGGACAATGTGGCCATATATGGAGCACCAATATTTCCCCAAAAAGAAAATGGACTAGGATTCCCCTCAAGAGGGATTCCTTGATTGGTGGACTCCATTATCTCAACCTAACATCAACAAAGGAATAGGATTATTATTCTGAATTTAATAAATTTTAATAACACTTTGACACAACTTCTCTTTTTCAATTTTTAAGAGTTGAGAAAAAGCTAAAGATGACTCTAGTTCCCTTTGATTTTTAATGAGCCTAAAGTGACAAGTGCTCAGATGGACCTTTTCTTTTAAGGAATTGAAAAGGAATGAAAGTGACTATTCTGGAAATCTAGACAAAGGGATTACCAAACCAATCGAAAAACTACAATATACACCTTGGTGATAAATTAAAGAGAAATTACCAAGGACTTATGTATGGCAGTCAATCTTCCCGAATGTTGTGTTCAGTTCATTGCGATCAATAGGGCGGCAGACATGGCTTCCTATGGATAAAGGATATAAGCCTATTTTGGTCTCCCAATATATACTCGATGGTACGGGGAGCACAAGTCCATGCTAGCACTTGTTGTATCAAAGAGGAGGAATCACCCAACCTTCGATGAAAATGATAGTTACTAGATTTTACAACGCTCGAGCACGTCTCTAGCCTAGACCTCTAAATGTGTTGTGTTAGGTTCCAAAGCGCTGTTAAGTTCATTGAAATTTATTTTAGAGTTGATCTTGCTTAGAATTTTGCCTTTAAATGGTTCACCGCGTGATGTAGATGTAAACTTCCTAAAAGCAATCTACAATGATAAACAATTGTTGTTTATTTTTAGCAATGAAAATCCTAGCTACTAAGGAAAGAAGATTACATTTCTTTCAAACAAAGAGAAAAAAGAACACACTAAATTCACTTTTCCTAAATCATCTTTCACACATAGTCTAAATGCAAATGCAAATGCATGTATTTTTTTCGTTCCCTTAATGTGAGGAATGCCAAAAAGAGAACTAAGTATAGATCTGAAACATTTCACTCAAAGCGACATTTTAACAATCTCTTTTCAAAATGGAAAGGAAGACTAAATGATGCTTTTAAATTTCGAATAGAAAATGATTTTGACACTTCGAATACCAACAAATCAAATCAAATACAAATCAAAAAGTTCAATCGACTACCTAGAGAAGGAAGACTCAACAACACTTCTCCTTTTGTCACAAAAACAACAGTTACGACACTTTTTGCACCAAAATGATAGATCAATTTAAGTAACTTTCTAACAAAAGATTCTAAATGATGGACAAATACATAAAAAAATTTACTAATCCTTATCAATGGAGGATGAACAATGTAATGCAAGTAGGCTTAAACAATGAGATACCGTTCATAAGCAGCAAAAACAACTAAATAGAGTTGAAAACAAAGACACAAAACCCCAAATTTCAAGGAGAGAAATAGGATTACTCATTCATCGCACCTGTGCTTCATAGAAACATGGATGCATCACACCTACTACACTAGAGAAGTGCGATGCATACTCACTTGCATTGGCAAATAATGCAATGGGACAGGGAGCACAACTGAGATGGGTTTTAGCTCAAATTTGCAGATGAATTCAATGAGTTAAGCTGAGCTATGATGGATAGTAAAGATCAAACTATAGGGGTATGATCTCGAGAGGTGAATGAGCTACCAAAAGGGCATCTAGAATGCTTGTAAGTTAGATGTTCCATTCATAAACTAAACCAGAGATTGACTGAAGTAGCATTCATCTACTTTGCAATTGCAGAGCAAGAGTAGTTTGAAGGCTATCTGGCTGACTTCAGGCTCCATCTATAGTTTATAAAGCCGACAACAACAACAAACAAACAAACTATTCGGTCCCCAGCAGAGTCGTCATTTTGTTTCCAGGAAAACTAGTGTCTTTTCGATTTTCTAGCCCTATAGGATTGTCAGCTATCCTAGAAACAAACAATCAAAGCAATTTGGGATTTCCTCTATGTATGATAGATAAGAGAGAGGTGTTAGCCTCCTGCTCATAGTAGGTATTCATCTTTCATGATCGACATTTCTACATACCAAATATGTCATACTTTGCATTCTGCAATGTTCCATATTTGATACTAAGGCCAAAGAAGTGTCCATGAGAGTGTGCTAGTCTAAGTGCCTCTGCTGTATTCCAATTTTGATAAGTGATTCCATTTTTGAAGAATTTTCAGTTAAAGGGAGGTCCAAACAGCTTAATATTGGTCTCCCTAGGTTTCAATTTCCTGTTGTAGAATATAGAGAATCATTATCTGTCCAAACAGCTTAATCTTGCAGATTCTTAGATAGGTAGAGAAGCAAGGGTGCCCAAACAGCCTAAATCTGAGCCCCTGGGTGAAATAAGTATAGATGTAGATAGGAGGACAGTAAAAAAGAAAAAAAATTGAAAAGCTTGCGGTTGCTAGTTCAAGTGCATCCAAACCAAAAGGAAGAAAAAATGCCTAGGTAAAGTAGGCTGGGTAGTAGTTTGTTTTGTGGTTGCAGAAATCAAGCTATGTGATCCATTTCATGTTTTCAAGTGTTATATTCATCCAGATCACAGTTTTGATGCACTTTTTCATTTTGATCAGATCAAGAAAGGCATCTCTAACTCCCCCTTCTTCTTATTTCCCAAATCACTCACTAACATCCCCTTGAGGACCTTGGGATTCGCCCAACCAGTCCTGTTTTCACTCCATCCTTGTTAAAAACCAAGTTGACATCTGAGTTGACTTAGTGAAAAGAAGCCACATTTCTTGTGTAAAAATTAATCTTTACACAATCCATTCATTTCCCTATGCTTAAGTTTCTATAAACTTAGCATGCATCCCCTCATTTGCATTCCAAAGAACTCATATTAACATCTAACCCTATTATCTAGCTCCCTAAATCATTTTCCTCCCCCTATTCTACAAGAAACTATATAAAATCCCAATAAATGATAATATCCCTTCCTCGGCACTATAGCCATATTTTTCTAAGTCCGAGAGGCAGTAGTCCATCTGGGGCTCCTACTAACCCATCCACCTCCTAACTGGAGTTATTCTGACATCTGGTCACACTAACAACCATCCCCCCTCAACCCTAACCTTACAAGACCCATGTTCCGCCCTTATCCTAAAGTCCCCCAGTTAAAAATTTTGACCCGACGCACATAACCCGCAAACCCAAATGAAAAACCCACTTTATTAAAGTTGCCCCCCCCCCCACCCACCCGAAATTAAATAATTAAAAAAGGCGCCACGGGCCCCGTCCCTTATCCTTCTGCCGCCTTCTCTGCTCCACCATCCGTCTGATTTGCCCTAGATCTATGGTGGGCGGGTCTTTTCCCCTCCGAACTTGTCGATGGTTAGCGTCTAGGAGATGGGTGGTTTTCCTGTCGTACTCCTGCCACGCATCACCCTCTCGACTGTGGCGGAGCCCCCTCCTCCCAAACCACCTGTGCACAAAAGCGGTGTGCCTTGAAACCAGATACCGCTTCCCCTTGTGTGACGTAAGCACCATGTCACCCTGCCATGTCACCCCGCTGACGTCATTCGCCGTACTGGGTCCCAGTGCTGACATCATGTTGATGTCATTGCCAAGAAAAAGCGCACAAAGGCGAAATCGCTACTTAGGAAGCCCGGAATGAAAATCTGGGGCAGTTTTTGATGCGCAATTAGCGCTTAGGAAAAAGGGCCAAAATGGAAAGCCTCAGTCCAGCGCATGGTTCACAGCAGCTATTTTTGCCGAAAAGAGATAAAAGGGGCGATTTAACAGTTTAAAGAGGATCAGCAGAGAAAGAGAGTCTCGAATCAAGTGTTAAAGAGTATCAGAGGAATGATAACGCCCATATTCAATTAAAAAAGTATCAGTGAAGCGGCAAAGAGTATCAGATCGACAATATCAAAGCAGGTGAACATTAAAAGCCTCCATCAAAGTCAAAGAAAGCGGTTAAGGAACTTAAGGCTCTCAGATCAGAATTAATGCACATCAAAGCCACTCAAGAGCAGTGGAGCAGAGACCAATGCGCAGTTATGATAAATGGCCAGCGCATAATAGTAGATGCCACATAGCCTCACTTTTTGAAGTAGCTGCCCCCAACGCAACATTAGATAGATATTTTTTACATTACTTGCAAGAGAAGTTAGGTTAATTGCAATTTTTTCCTCAGATCTTTTATCACATATATTTTTGTAGATATTTTGCCTATAAATACAACCCTGAACAATGTAATAAGGGTTGTTGGTTGGTTGGTTGGTTGTATTTCTGATTCTAAACTTGCGCTGTAAATGTTAAGAGCTTTTGTAATCAAAGATTGCTGGAATGTTTGCATCTGAACTAGCTGGTTGTGCTTTTAATGGCTGAAGAGCTTGTTATGGAATTCTCGTGCTTGCTCATGGTTCAATAAGTCTTTCCTCCCTCTGTTTATCAGTTTATATGTATCTGTATCATCTATAATATCATAATCTAAGTTGCAGGAAGAAGGAATAGATCAGAACTAGTTTTCATGCCCTCTCTGCTCAATTCTTGTAACTTTTCTATGTTTTCCTCTGAATCAGTGATGAATATGCATTCTTAATTGAACATGTTTAAGCTATTTACTTCATTATATGAATGCTGTCTAGGAATTCTTCATTGCCCTATTCAGCCTTCATCCACTTTCCCTCTTTGGCTGGATGAGAGATCCTTAATTTCCTCTCATCCCCTGACCTCCATTTCATCCTTGTTCTAGCATAAATCATTGTGCCATGTGTAGCTATCCTGCTCCATATTCCCCTCTTCTACCAAAGAAAGCACATCCATTAGTTTCCATTCATGGACTCCATGCCCAATGGTTTGAACTTCTTACACTTTGCATGCCAACTCTGCCTGAATAGATCAACCATCCCACCAAACTCAAACAAAACCTATGTGTTTCATATCTAGCCTAAAATCATCCTGTAAACAAAGCTAAATCCCAAAGAGAGAGCCCTCTGACTGCTGGTAGGCTAGGACCTGCAGTCCAAAGCTTGGTTTGTGGTTACCTCCGCCGTATTTCCTTAGGATTCAAAGGGAACAACCTGAGTGATAACATAATGGTGACTCCACTGGGGACTAAATCGTTTTGTTCATCACTGTAAACCCCCATTTTTGATCAGTTTTCCTTTCGAATAAGTCTTAGACTTGTTTTGAAAAATCCCAAAAAAATAAAAAAATCTCAAAATATCTCAAAATATTTTGTTTCTTATTGCATATTTAGTTCTGATCTGTGTGGTGGACAGAGATCAGGCCCTTCAAAGGTAATTTATTTATCCACATGGCGACTCCACATAATTCTCATAATAAAGACTCTGCTGGAGAAATGAACCCAAGAGAAGTATACGAGCAGATCAGGCTTTTGACCTAGATTACTATCCAAGAGGTCATGTTCTTTCTCTTCCATAAAATTTTGTTGTGTATATTATATTTTAAAAATAATTTTAGATTATATTTTTATGATTTTCCTTTTGAAAATGTTGTTGAAAAGCCTCCTTGCACATTAGAACAACAGACTTTAAATGCTGCTGAAAATCATCATACAGCCAAGGAGGAAACAAATGTCAAAGCCAATCATTCTATCCTTGTTCATATCAAGCACATTCAGCCAATCCCTGTACATAATCCTGTGCCTCGTAAGGTTGCTGACAGATATAAGCCTCTTGTTTTTCCTCCCGTGCTTAATCCTCTGCCCAAAAATCATCCTGAGTATCTCCCAAGATTTGATGGAGAGAATGGTATTACTGCGCAAAGCATATCCAAGCCTTTGAAGACTATCTTAATATATTTGAAGTGGAGGATGAGGATGTTAGTATCAGGTTGTTTTCCCTTTCTTTGCAAAGCGAAGTTAGGACTTGGTTTAAAGCATTGCCTAAGGCTAACATCTCTAATCTTCAACAGTTTTCCAAGCTCTTCCTTGATAGATGGATGATCAAATTTAATTTACTCTTGCTCATTGAAGAATATAATAGGTTAAAAAGATGTCCAAATGAATCTGTTCAGCAATTTTATGATCGATTCAATCAAGTTTATCATTCTATCCCTTTGAATATTAGACCTGCCCCTGATTTAGCTTTATTGCATTATCCAAGAGCTTTTGACCCAGAAATAGAATTTCGTTTAAGAGAAAGGAGCCCGTCCACTATGAAACAGATGCAGGACATAGCTGTGGACGTGGATGAAAATCTGAAGATGAGACAGGAACATCGTAAAGCAGAGCAAGAAGAAAAACTTCATGGTTTGTTACAAAAGTCAGAAGAAATGACCACAATGAAAGTGGAATGTTTAGAGCACCAGAGCACATCTGTTTTGCAAGAGGAAAGTAATGACATTCATGAACAAACCTGCCACAAAACAGATGACATATTCGTACAACCATACATGATGGAGCAGTCTCTTGATATATTATATGAATATAACAGCTTCTCTTCTTTCAACTGCTTGCCAAATACGATGAATATGATGATGATTATGAGTCTCATGACCAAATCAGCCTTGCAGAGGAGTCAGAGCCTATTTTGGTAGAATGCACAGTTCAGGATCAGCAGCCTAAAATCAACGATCAACGTGCCTATCTCAGCTATGAAGTAAAGGAGGAAAGTGCAGAAAATTTTGATTTCAGCGAAGGAACTTTACCTTTTTTTGTTGATTCTTTTCAATTTATTAAGGAGAACTATCATGCAGTTAATAAGCAAGTATCAGCAAGTGTTGATATTGATCATCTGGAGGAAGCCCAAATCATTGTTCAAAATATATTGCCTCTAGTTTTGCAGCCCCAAAGAGCCATCGAATATCAGATTGTGGAAGATTCGAAAGCGGCTGTTCGTGACCAAGTGATCCAAGTCGATCCCCTGCCTCTTTGTTTTCAGCCATCTGAATTTTTCGAAGAAGAAGAGGAGCAGCCTGCGTAGATCAGTCAAGGGCCATATGAGCTTGCTTGTGATAAATTGCAAATATCAGTTCATGTTGCATATGATTCATGTGCTGACAGGGTGTATGATGAAGTAAACAAGTGCTTTTCTCCATTAGCAGGCTGTGTGCCTCAAAATTAAAATGTTGATGATATCTAGTTTCCAAGGCATGATAGCGATCCCAAACTTTTGTACAGTTCTTCAATTCAGCCCAACAATTGTATATATATGTTGCGGGACCCTTTTGTACAGTTTCTTGTTTCAGCAAAGAAGGTCAGCAGTTTTCTGATCTTCTCAAAGATTAACAAATCCATATCAGATTGCAAGATCTCACTTTTTCTCGCCAGCAAGCATAAGCAACAAAGCTCGTTCATGCCTATAATACTTAATTGGTTGCATTGGTTATTTCATTTCACCTAACAGCAAAGTAAGTGCTGGTTAGAGTAGGTAGGTAGGATTTCAGTTTTCTGTTTGGATAGCAAGCTTGTTGCAGTTGAAGCCCGAAGTGAAGGCCCTAATCTCTTCAAGTCTGCTGTCATGTTCATAAATAAAGCAGCCAACAAAGGGAAGTTTTCAGAGAAACAGCAACAACTAAATATTAAGGCATTCTGACCTGCTGTTCTTGACTTTTCGCAAGGAAAAACCATCCCCAAGTGGAGCCACTATTAGCCTCTTGCTCATAGCAGGTATTAATCTTTCATGATCGACATTTCTACATACCAAATATGTCATACTTTGCATGCTGCAATGTTCCATATTTGATACTAAGGCCAAAGAAGTGTCCATGAGAGTGTGCTAGTCTAAGTGCCTCTGCTATATTCCAATTTTGATGAGTGATTCCATTTTTGAAGAATTTTCAGTTAAAGGGAGGTCCAAACAGCTTAATCTTGGTCTCCCTAGGTTTCAAATTCCTGTTGTAGAATATAGAGAATCATTATCTGTCCAAACAACTTAATCTTGGCAGATTCTTAGATAGGTAGAGAAGCAAGGGTGCTCAACAGCCTAATCTGAGCCCCTGGGTGAAATAAGTATAGATGTAGATAGGAGGACAATAAAAAAAGAAAAAAAATTGAAAATCTGGGTTTGCTAGTTCAAGTGCACCCAAACCAAAAGAAGAAAAAATGCTAGGTGAAGTAGGTTGGGTAAGTAGTTTTGTGGTTGCAGAAATCAAGCTATGTGATCCATTTCATGTTTTCAAGTGTTATATTCATCCAGATCACAGTTTTGAGGCACTTTTCCATTTTGATCAGATCAAGCAAGGCATATCTAACTCCCCCTTCTTCTTATTTCCCAAATCGCTCACTAACATCCCCTTAAGGACCTTGGGATCTACCCAACCAGTCCTGTTTTCACTCCATCTTTGTTAAAAGCCAAGTTGACATCTGAGTTGATTTAGTGAAAAGAAGCCACATTTCTTGTGTAAAAATTAATCTTTACACAATCCATTCATTTCCTTATGCTTAAGTTTCTATAAACTTAGCATGCATCCCCTCATTTGCATTCCAAAGACCTCATATTAACATCTAACCCTATTATCTAGCTCCCTAAATCATTTCCCTCCCCTATTCTACAAGAAACTATATAAAATCCCAATAAATGATAATATCCCTTCCTCGGCACTATAGCCATATTTTTCTAAGTCCGGGAGGTAGTAGTCCATCTGGGGCTCCTACTAACCCATCCGCCTCCTAACTGGAGTTAGTCTGACATCTGGTCACACTAACAACCATTCCCCCTCAACCCTAACCTTACAAGACCCATGTTCTGCCCTTATCCTAAAGTCCCCTAGTTAAAAATTTTGACCCGGCGCACATAACTAGCAAACCCAAATGAAAAACCCGCTTTATTAAAGCTCCCCCCCCCATTGAAATTAAATAATTAAAAAAGGCGCCGCGGGCCCTGTCCCTTATCCTTCTACCGCCTTCTCTGTTCTGCCATCCGTCTGATTCGCCCGTGCCCTAGATCTATGGTGGGCGGGTCTTTTCCCCTCCGAACCTATCAATGGTTAGCATCCGGGAGATGGGCAGTTTTCTTGTCGTACTCCCGCCACGCGTCACCCTCTCGATTGTGGCGGAGACCCCTCCTCCCAAACCACATGTGCACAAAAGCAGTGCGTCTTGAAACTAGATATCGCTTCTCCCTGCGTGACGTAAGCACCACGTCACCCCGCTGATGTCATCCATCGTACTGGGTCCCATCGCTGACGTCATGCTGATGTCAACGCCAAGAAAAAGTGCGCAAAGGCGAAATCGCTGCTTAGGAAGCCTGGAATGAAAATCTGGGGCAGTTCTGATGCGCGATTAGCGCTTAGGAAAAAGGGCCAAAATGGAAAGCCTCAGTCTAGTGCATGGTTCACAGCAGCTATTTTTACCGAGAAGAGATAAAAGGGGCGATTTAACAGTTTAAAGAGGATCAGCAGAGAAAGAGAGTCCTGAATCAAGTATTAAAGAGTATTAGAGGAAAGATAAAGCCCGGATTCAATTAAAAAAGTATCAGTGAAGCGGCAAAGAGTATCAGATCGACAATATCAAAGAAGGTGAACATTAAAAGCCTCCATCAAAGTCAAAGAAAGCGGTGAAGGCACTTAAGGCTCTCAGATCACAGTTAATGCACATCAAAGCCACTCAAGAGCAGTGGAGCAGAGACCAATGCACAGTTATGATAAATGGCCAGCGCATAATAGCGAACGCCACATAGCCTAACTTTTTGAAGTAGCTGCCCCCAGCACAGCATAGATAGATATTTTTTACATTATTGCAAGAGAAGTTAGGTTATTTGCAATTTTTTCCTCAGATCTTTTATAAAATATATTTTTGTAGATATTTTGCCTATAAATACAGCCCTAAACAATGTAATAAGGGTTGTTGGTTGGTTGGTTGGTTGTATTTCTGATTCTAGACTTGCACTGTAAATGTTAAGAGCTTCTGTAATAAAAGATTGTTGGAATGTTTGCATCTGAAGTGGTTGGTTGTGCTTTTAATGGCTGAAGAGCTTGATATGGAATTCTCATGCTTGCTCATGGTTCAATAAGTCTTTCCTCCCTCTATTTATCAGTTTATATGTATCTGTATCATCTATAATATCATAATCTAAGTTGCAGGAAGAAGGAATAGATCAGAACTTGTTTTCATGCCCTCTCTGCTCAATTCTTGTAACTTTTCTATGTTTTCCTCTGAACTAGTGATGAATATGCATTCTTAATTGAACATGTTTAAGTTATTTCCTTCATTATATGAATGTTGTCTAGGAATTCTTCATTGCCCTATTAAGCCTTCATCCACTTTCCCTCTTTGGCTGGATGAGAGATCCTTAATTGCCTCTCATCCCCTAACCTCCATTTCATCCTTGTTCCAGCATAAATCATTGTGCCATGTGTAGCTATCCTGCTCCATATTCCCCTCTTCTACCAAAGAAAGCACATCCATTAGTTTCCATTCATGGACTCCATGCCCAATAGTTTGAACTTCTTACACTTTGCATGCCAACTCTGCCTGAATAGATCAACCATCCCACCAAACTCAAACAAAACCCATATGTTTCATATCTAGCGTAAAATCATCCCGTAAACAAAGCTAAATCCCAAAGAGAGAGCCCTCTCTGGCTGCTGGTAGGCTAGGACCTGCAGTCCAAAGCTTGGTTTGTGGTTACCTCAGCCGTATTCCCTTAGGATTCAAAGGGAACAACCTGAGTGATAACAAGAGGAAAAGGAACCAACCTGGATCTTTCGCTTGACTCCTTGCTTGAACTCTCTCCCACTCGATAGAGCTTGAAACTCCTTTCCTACTTATCCAGCTTAGAGAATACCTGTATAGACAAAGTAAAAAAACACCATCAAAGCATCTCGATCTATTATATCATAAGCATTGCAGAATCAGAAATACAATGAACATACAATGGCATTTACAAATAACAGCATTCAAAAATACATGATTGTATGGAGGAAAACTCAAAGAAATTTTTTAAAATAGAAGGGAGAATTACAACCTAGTTGTTTGATCCAACATCATCCTCCCAGCATTAAAGCCCTCTTCACCTCATGAAAAGCAAGATCACCCAACAATACAATGTTCCTTCTCAAAGACAAAGTACCAACACTTCCTTACAAATTATACAATTACAACCTCTAGATCTCTCAGACGAGGGATCCATTTATAGATGTCTGCAAGGGTGAGAGTCATCTCTAGGTTTTTTATTAGTGTCATTCCACTTGTTTTTCTTGGTTCCACTTGGAGATTTCTTAGATCTCTTACTCATCCCTAGGCGAATTCAGAGAGGCAAGTGTCATAGGAGAAGTTTATAGAAGATTCCATGAGCATCCACTTAGAAAACTGTCTCGGACATGTGTCCATTCTTGCTCATTGCACCCCATAGAAGGCCTCTTCAGTATGAATCGCACCTACCTAGTGTAGGAGTCTGTATGCATCGCACCCTGATAATGGAGTAGTCAGTATGGTCTAGTTTTGGCTAGTTCTGAGTGGGTTTTCAAGCTGAACTTCTGGGGAATGATGTAATCAGTTGACCATGATCCTTTAGGGTATGAAACAACACTTTTAGGGGTTAACGAGCCCTTGGTTTATTGACATATAATATTGGGGTTGTAGTGCCCAAATATGTCTATAACACTTTATAGAAAATTTTGCTAAGATAGCACATCCACTTTTTCAATTGTTGACAAAAGATGCAAATTTTGTGTGGACAGATGACTGTGATGCAACCTTTGCGAAGATCAAGGAACTTGTTTATAGAGATCCGATCCTTTGAGGGCTGGACTGGAAATTACCCTTTCATATCCATGCTAATGCCTCTCAGACAACAATTGGGGCAGTTTTGGGACAGCAAGTAGACAAGGTGCCATATGTAGTTTACTATGATAGTAAGAACTTGGCTCCTGCCAAGTTAAACTACATAGTGATTGAAAAAGAATTCCTTGTCATCTATGCCATCAACAAGTTCTGACATTATATTACTGGGTATCTGATGAATAAACCCATTACTCCTGGTCGTATTACAAGGTGGTTCTTGTTACTTCAATAATTTGTCATCACCATAGTAGATAAACCAGGAAAGGATAATGTGGTTGCTGATTTTCTGTCTAGACTAGATAATAATGCTAAAAGTACACCCATAGAAGATAGTTTTCTAGATGAACAAATTTTTTCAATTTCTGCTAACACTCTGTGGTATGCAGATATTGCTAACTATCTTGCTACAGGGAAGGTACCTCTTCACTTGTCATACATGGAACATCGAAGAATTATTCATCATAGTACCTGATATTCATGGATGGCAAGATACCTTTTTCACATAGGGGTTGATCAGAATATTTGACGCTGCATATTTGAGGATGAAATTTATGAGATATTAAAGGTTTCCCATGATGGCCCTTGTGGAGGACATTTTGTAGATAAAAGAATAGGCCACAAGGTGTTGCAAATGGGATATTATTGGCCTTCTATTTTTGAGGATGCTCAAGATTATGTCCAAATATGTGACAATTGTCAATGCATGGGCAGCCTGGAAAATTGGATGAAATGCCATTATAGCCCCAGGTAGTCCTCAAGCCTTTTGAGAAGTGGGAAATTGACTTCGTTGGACCTTTTAACCCACCTTCTCATCAAAAGGTTCACATTCTCTTCTACACTGATTATGTGATTAAGTGGGTGGAAGCCAGAGCTATTACGAAAGAAATAGAGGTTTTCAGATTTTCTTTTTGAGGAGATTTTTTCTCGGTATGGTACTCCAGGGGAGATTGTTTCAAATGGAGGGGCATAGTTCACATCCCACATGATAGAAAATCTTATGCATATATATGGATTCAGATACAGGGTGACAACTCCATACCACCCCGGAGCGAATGGACAGGTAAAAAGTACAAACAAGGTATTGGAAAATATCTTGACAAAGACCGTAGCAAGCCATCATTAGGATTGGTCCCAGAAACTTCTTGAAGCTCTCTAGGTATACAACACATCATGGCAGAACACAATTGGGTTTTAACCATTTGAGTTAGTCTATGTGAAATCCCCCTTGTTTTTGGTAGAATTTGAGATCAACACGCTCATAACAGCTTTGGAAGTAGGATTAGACTTATCATAGGCCCAGAAACACTGACTGGAATAACTAAATGAGTTAGATGAAATTAGTTTAGTGGTTGTCCAGAAAACTACTACTATCCAACAACAAATAATGAAATGGCACGATAAATTTATCAAGAATAAGGTGTTTCATAAGGGAGATTGGGCACTACTCTATGACTCCTGTTTTAAATATTTTAAAGGGAAGCTTTGTACTTGTTGGATGGGACCCTATGAAATGGACATTGTGTTTGACAATGGAACAATTAGATTGGTTACAATAGATGATACTCGTGCTTACTTCTTAGTGAATATACACTGTGTAAAATTATACCACTCTCCAACTTCTAAGGATGCCTTCATCAAACATCTCTCTGATAAATCTGGTTTGATGGTTGTTGGTACAGAGAATGCTTCCTTTGCATTCTCTTCTTAAGATAAAAGAGATATGTTGTTACTACTTACTTGTTTGTCTTTTTGCAAGAAGAACGAGAGAAAACCGATGATGAGGAGCTAACAAAATTTTCCAGCTAATAGTTGATGACGTTACTCCACCATTGTTGTTACTTTGCCAGTGTTGTTACTCCACCACTGTTGTTACTCCTGAAAATTCTCTAAGTGTCACATTCTGTTACTCTTCCATTGTTGTTACTCCACCACTGTTGTTACTCCACCACTGTTGTTACTCCTAAAATTGTTTCTAAGTGTTGGATGTTGTTACTCCACTATTGTTGTTACTCCCTTAGTGTTGTTACTCTGCCACTACTGTTACTCCTAAAAAAATTTCTAAGTGTCAGATGTTGTTACTTCGTCGTTGCTATTACTCTACTGGTGTTGTTACTGTGCCACTGTTGTAATTCCTGAAATTTTTTCTAAGTGTCAAATGTTGTTACTCCACCACTGCTGTTACTCCGTCGATGCTATTGCTCTGCCACTGCTGTTACTCCTAAATTTTTTTGTAAGTGTCAAATGTTGTTACTCTGCCACTGCTTTTACTCCACCAATTAATCTGTCGTTACTCCACCACCAAGTAGGTTTCCAAGTATGTCTTCGTTGACTTTTACAGATTAAATTAAAATATTCTGTCGAAGATACATTTACGTGCCATGGATGACTACATTTAAGTTGGGGGGTCCCGTCATAAGTAAACAACAACATATTTAAAACAACAATAATGACATACCATATATCATTATTAAATCTTGTGCAAAAGGTACACCCATAAATTTTGTGATTTCATAATAATTATTTCGATGGATTGGAATTTGAATTACGTACATTCGATAACCAATTAGTCTTTTCAATTCATACGAATTAATTACTATAATCATTTCATTACAATTACGATGATTCGCCATAATCCTTTGCATTTTTCAAAAAATCACCAGCTGCTTTCATCACCTTTTTACCCCGCGTTCCACCATGTTATTACCATCACTGTTAATTAGGTTGATGTTACTCTCTCACCAATAGCTGACTAGATCCAAGTGTTGTTACTTTTTCTACAGAAATGGGTGGGTTGGTTATGCGTCACAAGCCGGAGGATACCACCTTGGTCTATAACAATGGAGAGGTGTGGCATATTTTTTTCAATGCAAGCTGAGACGTTTACTTTACTAGGTTGCAGGGATTCGAAGAGGGGATTACAGTGGAATTTTCACTCAATTTCAATGAGAAATGCTCTCGGGTCAGAGGGATAGAAATCCCTATCTTGAAGGAAGTTATTGCAGAAATTAGTGGATTGCCTCAACAGGGATAGAGTTGGTTTTCACGAAGAACTTCCCTCCCAAAATTCCAGTAATTATTTTTAAAGGCTATCGAGAGCGTTATTAAAAAAGGTTGGGGGTATGACTAGAATTATTTGTCGCATTTGTGGGGCGATGTAGCAGGTTTTTTTTATGAAATACATCACTTGCGAAGGATGGTTCACCACTCTGTTCAAATACCATTTCAGGGTGTTAGCTCGTCTTTGATTTCCATAGTCATAATTCTTCTCTTTGAACATGCCCTTCTTTTTGCTAAAAAGCCTCCAAATGATGACACACTCTACCCAGCGTTCATGACAAGTTGTAGTAGCCATCTCATGGGTTGGTTCGATTACTAGTCATGCATGCATTGTCCGGTTTCAAATTCCTTGGGTGATATTTCAGGAATCAACAGAAGAAGAAGTAGTAGCTACTATAGCTGCTAGAGAAGAAAAACCAGAGAGAATGAACGAGGAACCAATAGAAGGTGAATACCAAGAAGAGACCAAAGAGATGGAAGTGGAAGAAGAAGAACCAAAGCAAGAAAGGGAGCTTGAAGCAGAAGAAATAGTCAGTGTTACAGCCGAGGTTATTACACAACAACTAGCCTCGACTGTGGAATAGAGGAAGAACCAAAACAAGAAAAGCTTGAAATGGAAGAGACAGTCAGTACCACACCTGAGGTTGTTACACAAGAACCAACCTCGACTGTGGAACCAATTGAGGAAGAAATCATGGACACGATGGATGGGATTGATATGGTGATACAAGAATCCACTTTCATTAATGAAGTACAAAGGGAAACAATGCCAACATCATCTATTCAGGAAGCATCGGATACACATGGTGGTGTTACACAAGAACCACCAGCAGCCTATCTAGTCCCAAAAAATGTGGAAAAAATGAGTCATGAGGTTGACACTGCCCCACAAGAACCAGTGTCAACTGCAGGAGAGGAGCTAACAAGGAGGGAGCCTCAAGCCAGAGAAGAATTGTAACAGATAAAGGGAAGGAACTCGAGGTAATAGACAGGACTGGTATAGACCAAGAAGAGAACATCTTCCATTCTCCTTTTGGTGCCACCATACCAAGAGGAGCAAGAGTGTCTCGTTCTCCCTGATGCTTAGAAAAGGAGGTTGTTGTCCCTCCCATTTTGAAGTTTGATGGTTCAGTAAAAGGTTCAACCACTTCTTTGTTGGTTGTTGATTCTCAGTAAGGCCATTACAAAGAACATATGAAGGAGGAACACCTTGTAGGAGAACAGGAATAGCAAATGGATGAAGGAGGTGTTGTTCAGGCAATAGATGTCCTAGATTCCAAAAGGGAGGAAGAATTGAATGCTTCTGAGAAAGCAGAACCGGGTAAGGGAAGCCCAATAGATGGACTGGTGGATTCTCCTCCAAGTAACTAATTGCCTACTGAACTAGTTGTAGGGCTAGTTGAATTGATTGTTAAGGAAGAAGTAATTGCTTCTGAGAAAGGGGAACCAAGTAAGCAAAGCCCAGTAGATGGGCCAGTGGATACTCATCGAAGTAATCCACCACCTGTTGAACCAGCTGCAGGGCCAAAAGAATTGGTTTTTAATTAGGAAAGGATAGAACTGTGTGAACAGAGGAGGTCGCCCCTTAAAAATAAATATTAGCTATAGTTCAGAGACACGATGAGGTTGAAAATAAAGGTTCAAAGGTTGAGAAGACATGTACATTAAATTAAGAAGCAAGTGAGAAAGTATAAACGACGGGCTAAGAATCCTAAGATTACGGTGGACAAAGCAACAACACAAATAGATGATGTGCCTACAACCTCTACTGCCACCCAAATGGATTCCATCGAGCACCTATTTGACAGCCTTGAATTATGTTTAACAGCCGAGATTCAAACTTAGAAATATGTCGTGGCCCATTACCAGAATGAGGTAAAAAGGGTCCAAGAACAATCATCCCAGACTATCTTTGAGTATATAGAATGAGTGGATATATTACAGCTGAGGTATGAGAAGCAACAGATCAAAGTAGAAATATTGGAAGGACAATTGGTGGAATTGAAGATAGACAAATAACAAATGTTCAGCTTAGCACAACAAGTAATGGCATGTAACCCTCCTCCTTCTATTTAAGCCTTGTTCCTGCATGAGCAATTTCTTTTCTTCTATTTGCAAAGCATTAAGAAGGAGGCTAGTCATGAGATCTAGCACTTTGTACAGTTCCTCCATATACTGAGAATCCATGACTTGGTAACCCAACATCTGATGTGTGAGTTTTATCTCCATGGATACTTCCTGTGCATGGACATTGAGTTTGATCCAGTCCCATATGTGGGGGACATTCAGTTAAGGGCTCTTACCTCTTATACTATCAACCAAATAAACTAGCAGAAATATTCTAATATGTTTGAATTGAATCAAAACACAAAGTCTCTTATGATGAAAGGGGAGCACGAACGGTCCGTGACTATGTATAATAAACACACCACCTTTTTAGAGATTGATGGAAATAGAGAACGGATGTTGACGACATAAAAGTGGTGTATTCACCTTTGTGTCAAACAAATAGTCACGTTTCAAGATGAGGCCCTTGATAGTTGTTAGAAGAGGTGGATGATGCCACCTATAGTTGTCGAGAACATGGAACCTTTTGGGGTGCCAAATTTTTCACGGGCACTAAGTCAGGTGCCAAGATATGTGGCATGCATCCAAACATGTGGGGTCTATTCTATGGGACTCTGGTTCAGGTTCTCCATCATTTGGTTGCCAGCAGAGCATTACATCCCAGCATACAATGTACCATATGATTGGTGGAAGGACGTTCTTATCACAGAAGGATACAAACCCCCAGGAACAAACATGGAAGATGAGTATGATCTCGCCCAGCTCCACACTGACTACAGTCATTCTAACCCAGACCTACGGAAGTGGTAAGCTGCACGAGGGCACGCAAAAGGCTAGCTGGGGGGAGATGTTGGGCACCAAATTTTCCTATCTTTTCTTGACATTTTCACCTGTCCTTTCATCCTTTTTGCACCAAATGTTATGCATTAATTGTGATAAATCTACAACATAAACCTCCCTTCTAACGTCCCTTGGAATATTTAATTGATGAAGTAAGGTCACAGGGGTTTTTCCTATGCAAACTACTAAACTTTATTATTTCCGTAGATTCTAGTGAACAGGATTTGCATTCACAGCTCGCAGCAGCAGTCTTGCATTTACAACATTTGTTCGACAACCCTACATCAACATAACCAACTCTCAGCTACTCCCAGGCTTATTTTGTATCTTTATTGTTCTCTCTCTCTCAAAGAAATTAGTTGTTGTTATAAATAGTTGTATATTTTTTGGCATTAGTTGCCAAATTTGGGGGAATATGTATTTCCCATGAATTTGTATAAAAAGGGTTTTATTCCTATGCAAAAGGGCTAGCCACGCAAAGACAAACATTGTAATAGTTTCTTATATATTAATCTAATGCGAGCAAGTTTTTTTTTCTCTTCTTAGCTATGAGTTAACGCGGCCCTGATCAGAGAGTTGGGCCCGCTCTTCTGATTAGGTGCTGCATATTTTTTGTATGTGTGTTGTTTCTGTTATTGTGTGCTAATTTCTTATTGTTGTTACAAATATTTATTTAATTGTTGTGAATGCCTTTTTAAGTTCTACAATTTGTTTCTAAGTAATGTTACAATGATGCTTTGATTCCTTAGCTATGAATCCTTGGTTTATGCTAGATTGTAACCTTGCCCTTGCATATACCTTACATGTTACCTTGAAAATTATACACACCTGAATTGATAAGTTAATGTGGAAAAGGGTGGAATAGTTATTCACACTTGGACACCAACAACTGTTCATTCTAAAAAATGCGTAGAGCATGCCTACCTTGCCTTCTTGTAGCCCAAAGTATCCCTCCCAAAATTTTCACAATTTTTCCTCCCAACCGAGCCAGACCTCAAAGAAAGTCACCATCGACTCATATTGAATGTCTCCGTCACTTAGTGACTCTTTTGCAATTTTCATCAGTAGTGTCCAAATCCATCATCCTGCTTCACAATCTTGTTGCCTCTCGTGATCACCTGCATCCGAAACAATCATGTGTCATGGTAGACTAGGAGGTTTCTAGATTTTATGTCATATCATCATAAGTGACTACAGGGACAAGTACACCAACAAAGATGGCAAGATGATGAACAAGATTAATGAAGGGAGCACATGTAGAAGGACAGATTCACCAACAAATGAATGAATGAAGCATGTGAAGCAAACGAACGTGATGAACACACACCTTCCTGAATAGATGAGCCTGTCAAACCTTCCAGCATGCAAGCAAGGAACAACATGCTAGAGCTTCATCAAGAGAACTAAGTGTTATCACTCAAAAATTTTCCTTAGAAGTTTTGGAAGAAGGGAAGGCTTCAAGGTAACCAAAAACTAACTTTTAAGCATAGGCTCTAGCCAACCTATGGCTCAGAGAGAGCTCTCTCTATATAATTTAGCTATGTTTTCTTAGATATTAGGCTAGTTCTAGAGTTCAGGGGGGTTTTTGATTTGTATGAAGATTTGGTGGTGGAATCCTTAAAAAAGGCAGATAGGTTGATTCCTTTAGGCCATTGGGAAATGGGGTCAAATAAAGGGCAACGAAGTTGGAGTTAACTCACTAGAGGGAATGTTTAAGGGGCAAGATAGCAGAGTGAAGTACAAATCCTTGGACTAAATGGTGAAATGAGTCTTAACAGAGGTGAGAGGGCAATCAAGAATCCTCAAACCAAGGCAAAGATGGGGGAATAGAAGTGAATCATGAGTAAAGGGAAATTAAAAATCCTTTACTATAGACCAGAGGAGAAACTATGGAAGCTAAGGAGTAGTTAAGAATTCCCTAGCTAAGATAGTTTAAGAGAAAACATTAAGAATGTATAACAGTAAGACAGAGTGCAGTTAAGAAAATTCTGAAATAATATTCAAGTTAAAACATTAAGACTTCTGAAACATTTAAGATTATGAAACAACTTTAAGATAGATAAAAACAACACAAGAAAATTACTCATTTGTACTCCACTTTACACATGAATCCCTTGACATCTTTGATCTTTATTCATCAATCCAACTTGCTGGCCCAGTCAGTGATACAAAAGCTTCACAATATTTGAACAAAATTCTATTGAAAGTATAAGAATCCGCCCCTACATACTTCAATTTATGAAGTATTTATAAAAAATGTTTTTACAAAGTATCCCAAACTAACTTGGGAATTAATCTAGGAAATTCAAAATATCTCATCATAGGAAGATAGAGACAACTATTGAATTTCTTTCTTATTGTCCCTTTTATTGTGGTTTAGCTAGAAGTTTATGGTTGCTATGCTCTATGTTGGCCAAAGGCTGTTGTCTTTATTCTGATACTCTTTGACCCTATAAAATTTGACTTTGATGCCCTTTTACCTTGTTGACTATGTGTTTGACCTTTATGTTCTTCTATAGTAAGTCAATCATTTTTTCACATTCTTGATCTGTTGGTAACCAGATACTTAACATTCTCCAGTAAGCTTCATCTGCCTCAGTGTATTTGGAAAATGAAGGCTTATTTACAAACATATGTTTTACCTCATGTTGGAGGTAAAATAGATTTCAAAAGCACTATACAGTACCTTTCCTGTTGGTACTCCTGAAACCCTTGAAGTAGCCACTTGATGTCTTGCTACATCCCTGAGTTTGTCATTGTAATATCCTTGTTCCATAAGTTTATCATGAATGACTAAGGGATTAGCTAATCCCTTTTCCTTTAGCTTATCAAACTTAGCCATGATCCTATCAACGGCTACTTGCATTTCCTTGCTCTTTTCCTCTAACTAATGCATAAGGTCCCTCTTGGTGAGGACTTTCTTTACCTCCAGAATAGTAGTAGTCTTGTCTTCAATTTCCAGTTCCTATAGTTGCTACTTGTTCTTTGAATTTAAGAACTAGATGAGCTTGGTAGCATCTCTAGGCTTGTTGCCTAATTCTATCTTCACTTTCTCAATAGCCTCTGTTATTAATCTTATGAGATCAATGTGCTCAAATATGACCTGTATGGATGGCCAAATATCATTGACAGAGTCAATGATATTAGCCCATAGTTTTTCCTTGGCTTCTCCAGGTGATTCCTTTAGTGTCAAGTCTCTTTCCATTAACTTGAGCATTTCCTTTATAATTGCAGCCTTCTGTTCCTCCTCTTCCTGTATAATCTTAGCAGGCTTATAGTTTGTTTCTAAGCTTGCCACATGTTCCTTTAGTTTGTTTATCTCGTTTGTCTAAATAGACATTTCTTCCATGGCATGAACAAGCTTGGAAGATTCATCTGTTATTGTACCTGTTTCTATTGTAGAAGTTGCTGATGTAGATATTGCACTGGTGATGGGAAAGGCAGTGACTATAGGATTTTTTGGAGCCAATGTAGATGGTACTGCAATAGTCACTGTAGGGATTACAGTTTCTGGTGTGGTCCCTACTTCACCTTGCTTCAATTGGATTAAGGCATCCAATTTCTTCTTCGTACTCCCAAATCATCATTCAGCTTGAGGACTAAATCCATTATGTCCAATTGCTGAGTTTGAGACTGTAACACCTCCTATGTTTGTGGATGATGCAAGGAAGGTATATTTAGTTTCTTCTTCAGTGAAGCAATGTCCTTGTTCTTATGTTTTATTAAATCCTTTGTTGCTTTGATATCTTTGGGATCATGTCCCATCTCTATGAGAAATTCTTCCAAAGACTTGATTCTGTTATCCTTGGCTGTGATAAATCCTGTTCAAGCTAATACTGAACTGAGATGTTGTTCAGGGAACTTTTCTATTGATGAACAACTATGGACTTCCCTGTCATGGTGGAGTAGATCATTTCTCCAGCCTACTTACGAAACTCTATTTGGTCCAACTGGTGAATATCCCTAGCCAACACCTCAAAATCAACTTTCTTATAGTCAGTGGGTGCCCTTGGTTGCTACACAATTGGTTGAATGAAGGAAACCTGCATCTTCCCCTCTTTGATGTCAAAGGCTGACATCAATCTACTCTGACTTGGAGTAGAAAGTTTGAAAAGTTGAGCATATGTCTTAGCTTTCAACCTTTATTTCATCATTTTTATCTCTTTGAATTTATCTTTGATACTTTTATCCCACTCTGTTGGCCTACTGAAGGACGAGGCCTCTACACTCATTTGTCTCTGTATCATCTGGATTCCTGAGGATGATGGGGGTTCTATTTCCTCTAAAGTAACAATACCTTTACTCCTTTCTGGCTTAGAATCAGTAATTTCAACTAAGCCATTGGTGTCTTCTTGCTCTAACACGGGATTGAATCTAGGCCTTTTTCTTTGACCTCTTTCATATTGGACATTGAAATCTTGTGTCCCTGAACTTGATCCTTCCTCCCTGCCCCTTTTGGGATTTTACTCCTCATTCGAAGGAGTCTGCATGATAGGGGGAGTGCTCATTGTCCCTTCCTAAGGTGGTACCTGCAGAAATGAATTTTCATCAAGTTTCTTTTCTAGATCTAATAATTTGTTTTCCATATCAACTTCATTATTGTCCCTGTCCTCTAAAATGTTTTCCAACCATTGCAATTGGTTGGCATACTTTTCTATTTCAAGGATGTGGTGATGGATATAGGGAGCCATCTTGTTTTTATGCCTTCTTTTGCAGATGAAATCCTAGGGATCATATCTCCATATGAAGCTTTGTTTTAATTTTAATCTTTGAAGGATCAAGTCTGCCTCCTTTCCAGCTTCTCTGCTATTACAAATAGAAGGACCCAATTAGTTGATATTGAACTGGGCTTTCCTTTTGGCTAAGACAAAGTTTACCTCATCTAAATTTATTATCTAGCTTTAGTACTCCGGGGAAAATAACCTCATTGGGAGGCATTTACGTAGTTTGTATGGGGCAAGCTGGCACCCATAAACCTTGATTTCAGTGTAGTTTTTTTACAAGCACCAATCTCCCACATGATCATTGATGTTTAGATTCAAGACTCTCCTGATCTCAAAACTAATTCTTGGTGGAGGGGTTCCACTGAGCATGGTCATCACAGGATGGAAAAATGAATCTATGAATTCATTGTATGAATAGGGGTAGGAATATTGATGAGTTAATGGGGTCCAAAAGATGACTGACCTTGATTGGACCTTGGTGTCCAAAGTTTGCAAGGTAAGTGGGAATTTATCTACTTGTAAGTAGAGGAACATGTGGTATAGTACTGAGGAGTACTTGAAAACCCTTTCATTTCCCATTCTTGTGAACTGCTCATGCATTTTGTCAGCTACGAATGTGGCAAAGTCATAAATAGTTGCAGGAGGTTGTCCTGGGGTATAGATGGACATAAAAGCCAGGATGATTTCATCAATGTACTCACTTGTGGAGTAACCTAAAATAGAAGATATCATGGATACAATATTTTGGCCCCAAGGAGAAAATATAGTTGCTACATATGGAGGGGGGTCTTTGGGGGTATACTTCTCTTCTATGATGAAGGTTTGGATCAATTGGGCCAATCTTGCAAAGTTGAGTTTGGGATATAAGTCTAATAGGTCTCCAATTGAGAGGGGAGTTAGGTTTGGCCCTGGTTGGAGTTGTAGCATCTCATTGATGGACTTAGGAGTGATGGTGAAGAGGACTTTCTGGTCATGAGACATGATGGTTCTATGACTGGGGATGTAGCAAACATAACACATATGTACAATTTCAGGAAAAATGTGGACTTGGAGGAGCTGGTATTTGGGCAAATTTGACTCCCAAAGGCTAATTTCATCAGCATGGTTCAGGAAGTTGTCCCTACTTTGGCAATGTATTTTGAGCAGGAGCTCTATGACAATGGTATCTTTTATCTGGAAATCTCTATCAGCTAAGGGAAGGTGGTCCAGGTCCAAATGGGGAGTGGAGATGGGTCTCACATTCAATGCAGTAGAGGAAGCCATAATTTGGTTCTTGTGGATTCGAATTAGGATTGCTCAAGGCTGAATTGGGGTTTTCAGGGGTAGTTTGGCAATGTCAGGGTTTGAGTATTCAAAGGTGCAGTATGGAGTCTATTGGAGTAATTTCAATTAAGTTTTAAGTTTAAAAAAACAATCAATGACTGGTCTAACTTGAAATTGACAGAAAACTTGGTGAATTCGGGTTTAAATACCTAAAATTGAGGCAAATTGACTCTGATCAGGGTAACTGGTAGTTGAAATTGGTCGAAGGGTGCTTATGGAGGCTACATGGTTGACTGGGTGGTCTGTGGTGTTCTCTAGAGCCAAATTTGCACGTGCATTGATGGCTTTGATGTTTTTCAGGCGTCATGCATGCATACAGAAGCTTGCAGACGAAAATTCAATGAAAAAGAAATTTTTGGGGCTTTTTGGCTAAAAATGTTTTTTGGAGGGTACAAGTCAATAGTGACTGATTTGTCGCGTAGTGGCGAGCCGGTGAGCGGTTAATTTCGTACCACTTATGGGCATTAGGTGGTATTTGAGAGGGGCCACTTGATTCCACTTAGCGATTGACATGTCAACAGGGCAGTCTCGTGGAAAACAAATTTTTCAGGCATGTAACATCCTGCAGATAATCCCGCCCAAAATGGTTTCTGGGGCATTGGATCTAGGCCTTCAAATCAGACAGTGGTTAGGGTGAAATTACACACAAAGGTTAATAGGGGCCCAACAGGTACTTTAAATATGTCGGTATCAGGATTAATGGTGGATTAAGGCAGGATTAGGCCATCAGGGTTGTTAGCAGAGGACTTAATCATGGTTTTACCTATCTTAATTGTAGATCGATTAGTTAGTGGGTTTTTGTCGAGTTTGACGTATCTTATAGTTTATATTCAAACTAGGGTATAACGATAAGTTTATATAGGAAATTAATATATATGGGAAAAGGGTTATTAATGGGAATTAATATATAATAGTCAGAAGTTAATATGAAAAACATCAGAAATGAATAGTGCTAAGCATAATGTATTTTCTGTTATTTGTTTGCTTTTCACATATATTCATTATAACTTAGGCTAAAGTGTTTCTGTGGGTTTTATTATATGAAAGGGGAATTTACATGGGGGTGATTACTTTCCCTAGGCAAATAATGTTTTAACCTTAGGAAAAGGGGCTTTATTAGGGAAATGAATGAAATGAAGGGGGGATGAAGTTGTATGAGGGGAATTTGGTACTTGGTATCAAAAGTCATTGAGCCAAGGGTTTGGTCCCTCCAGAAGTTAGAGAAATGCTCTCAGCCCCTTTGAATTAGAGTTTTTTAGTACTTAGAACTTTATTATGGGAAATTAGTTAAGTAAATAGGTAAAATGAATGGGGGAAGTTAATCAATTGACCCTGAAATCCATCTTCATGCTTGACTGACCATTTACATTTGAAACCTACGATGAGATGATAAATATGTTTTTTTCCCTATCATCATATTTCCGCAACCTTTCTTCTACTTGCCCATCTACTTGTCCTACCATTTTTTCTTCACTTTATTAGGGTGCATTTAGACTAGCAAACCCTTATCAAAAAATTTTCTTTTCTTTTCAGAAAGAAAACTATCTAATTCTATCACTATATCATCCAAGGGCTTAGATTAAACTGATGAGCTCCTTTTATTTTACTCTACCTAATCTAATGATCTGCCAAGATTAAATAGTTTGGTCAGATTTTATTCTCTAACTATCAACATGGAATTTAAAGCATGGCATAATCAAGATTAAATAGTTTGATTACCCTGGATTGTGGCATGAATCACAAGCTGCACACAATCATTATTTTGCATAAAGTAAATGGTAGTGTCATTTAGACTTGCACATTTTCATGGTCTCTTTTTGTTTTTTGGGGTTCATATTTTCCACTTTTTTGGACCTTTTTCTTTATTTCTTTTGTCCTTTAATTTTTGTTTTAGGACATATCCTCTTTTAATTTTTTATTTTTCAATATGGAAAACATTTGAAGAAAGCAAAGGTATGTACATATTACAAGGCTTAACCTTAGCCATTCAAAATTATGACTCCTATTGGTATAGGAACCTAACAGTGGCTCTACTTGGGGATGGCATTTCCTTGTGAAATGTGAAGAACTTTGAGATCAATAGCCTTGGAATTTTGACCTTAGTTACCTTGTGATTTGTCACCTTTTAATGTGCTCTATTCATACTTATGATAATAAATCCTTAAAAGCTTAGGGCTTTCTCTCCAAGCTTCAACTCTAAAGGTTTACCGTCCAATCCAAACTAGACTTTCTCAAAATAAAATATACGCACATGTGAAATAACAATTAGTAATTAGGTGCTATGTAATTTTTGAGCATTCAACCATTCACTGGTCCTCCTCCTTCTTCAGTACCATCTAGTCCTTTAAGGAAGAAAGCATTGTTCCCTCTGTAAGCATAAATGACATAGGGGGCCTTCCATATGAAATCAAATTTCCCATGCTTACTGTTATCTTCCCTTCTCGAGTCCCACTTGAGTACTTTATCACCTAAGTAGGAATCATTTGGCTTGGTCCTTCTATAAAAAACCTTTTTGATATTTTCCTGTACAACTTGAGATCTGATGTAGACCTCTTCTCTAGTTTGTTGGAGATTAATAGTCTGGTTAATTCTCCTCTAGATATCATTTGGTTCAGATTGCAATTCTTGGAGCATCTTCATCATTGGTACTCCCAAAGAGGATGGAAAAATAGCTTCCATTCCATAAACTAGTTGATACGGAGATGTACCAATTGACTTCTTGGTAGTCAATTTGTCAGCCCATAAGGCTTTGACTAACTTCTTGTTCCATTTTTTCTTATTATCTTCCAGTAACTTCTTAATAATGTTCACTAGGCTTTTGTTTGAAGATTCTACCAATCCATTTCCTTGAGGGTAGTAGGTTGTAGAATGACCTAAGGTGATGTGATACTTATTGCAGAATTCTATCATTCATTTGGATTTAAAAGTTGTTGCATTATCAATAATGAGCTTGGTTTGGCATCCAAATCTAGACAAAATTGTTGGCTTCAAGGAAGTTAATGATAACAGTATCTGTGGCTTGCCTTGAAGGTATGGCCTCTATCCATTTTGTGAAATAGTCTATGGTTGTGAGGATCCACTTATGTTGGACAAAGGAGGGTGGGTGAATTTCACCAATGAAGTCTAAACCCCATTATTGAAAAGGTACTTCAGTAGTGATTGTTTTAAGGGGCAATGGTAGAAGTTTTATTTTCCCTTCAAAAATTTTAAACTTGTGACAAGAGGTCACAAATATCTTGACATCAGAGAATAAAGTTGGCCAGTAGAAACCTACCCTTAAGATTTTTTCTGCAGTGGTTCTCCAATAGAGGTGTCCACCACAGTCACCTGCATGAAAGTCTTGTAGAACTTTCTTAGCCTCATCTCTTATCAAACAGTTAAGGCGAATTCCTTCATGACCTTTCCAAAACAAAGCGTTATCTTTCAAGGATTTCATTTTTAGAAACCTACCTTTGGTTCTAGATAATCCAGGAGTAGCTTGTAAGTTCAGTAAAATGTAAATGATATCAGCATACCATGGTGATTCACCAAAGGCTTGACTGATCATTGGAGTTGCCATCTCCTCTCCTTCATCTAGTGCAACAATAAAGTTTATGTCTAAGGTCTGATAGTTCGACTCATCCATAACTTTGGCTAAGCCTTGGCCCTTGATTAACTTTGTGGGTTTGATCTCTATATCATACTCCAAGATAGTAACAATCCATTTTCCCCTTTTCCCATCAGGACCTTCCTGAGTTAGGATGTCTTTGACTACAGAATTGGGAAAATAGGCTACTATATGAGAATACAAAATATATACCCTAAAATGTTTGATAGCTTTGACTAAAGCAAATGCTTGTTTCTCCATTATGTTGTGTTTTAAGGGAGCATCTCTTAAGGATTTGCTAAAGAAAGCAATGGGTTGTTCACATCCTTGGTCATTTTTCTGCAGTAAAACTGCAGCTATTGTATGCTCAGAAGCAAAGGAAAACAAAATGAAATCCCTATCAAATTTGGGACTAACTAATACCGAGGCTTTGTCAAGGCTAGCTTTATTTCTTCAAATGATTTCTCAGATTCGACAGTCCAACTTAAGGTCAAATCTTTTTTCGACATGTTATTTAGTGCTCTAATTAACTTCACTAGATTAGAAATAAATCTTCTAAGGAAGTTAATCTTTCCTAAAAGGGCTTGTAGTTCTCTGATATTCCTAGGGTGTTGTATCAACAAGATGGCTTCAATTCTTGCAGGATCTATTCTTATGCCATCTTTAGAAATGATATGCCCTAAGAATTTCCCTTATTCCAATCCAAATATAGATTTCTTGGGGTTCAAGGAGGTTCCATACTTTTTGCATTTTATAAAGACATACTTGAGATGATCTAGATGTTGATTGTATGATTTTGAGAAAAAAGTAATATCATCAAGATATATCACAAGGAAATCATGGATTTCTTTGGAAAAGTCTATATTCATAGCCCTCTGGAAAGTTGTTCCTGCATTCATTAGCCGAAAAGGAATTTTGACATACATAAAGGTGCCCCAAGGAGTGGTAAAATCAGTCTTGGGTTGGTCATCAAGGTGAACCAAAATTTGATTGTAACCAAAAAACCCATCCAGTAATGAGATTCAGGTTGACCCAACTACCCTTTGTAAGATGTGGTCCATTTTGGGAAGAGGGTAATTGTCTTTAAGTGATGCTTTATTCAAGTTTCTTAGATCTACATAGAGTCTGATCTCAACAGCTTTCTTCCTGGTTGAGACCAAGTTTGAGACCCATTCAAAAAACCTTATTGGTGCAATTATCTTGGCATCATACATTCTCTTAATGTCTTTTTCTATTGAAGATAATAGGATAGGATTAATTATCCTAATATTTTGTTTGAAAGGTTTTTAATTCTCTTTGAGAGGAATTTTGTAGTGGATGATGCTGGTGTCCTAGGATTTAAGGTCCTCATAGCTCCAAGCAAAGACATCCTGAAATTCTTTCAATAACTCAATGTATTTCACCTTTTCTGTTGAAGGGAGTGACTTTGATAGTTTGATTAGCATGGGATTGTCTACAATGCCTATGTTACACTCTTCAATATCATATTTTAATGGTTCAATTTTATGCTTCCTAGGAACATCATTTGAATCGAATAAGTCTTCCAGAGGGGTTAAACCTTTTGGTAAGAAATTATCCTTGAGATTAATTAGTTCGCTTTCTTCATTAATTGTTTCATAAATCTCAACTTGTTCTAGGTTTTCTATATCTGACCTTGTGAATTTAGTGGGATTAACACTATCTACTTCATTACCTTCTATCTCATTTATTGTTACTTCATCCCTAGAGTCAAGATCTACAGATGTATCAGTGTCTAATGTTACTATGTGAAAATTCTTCTTCTAAAGTTAAGAAGTTGTTTATCTATCTATCATTTGAAAATACTTGTCAGTTCTGCACATTATCTGGGATTGAAGGTTTGTGCTTGACCTCAACAGTGTACTGATGGTTAGGTTGGAAGGGTAACCTGCAGGTACTGTAAAACATTACTAAACTATGGGCTTGCATATTGTGCTTCCTAGGAACTATTGCAAGTTGTGTTTCTAGAAACGTATTGAGTATTTCTACAATGGTTCCTCTATAATAAGCTAATCTAGTGGCTTTAGTCATATATACACCTTTAAGCTAATTTACAACTAGCTTTGAGTCTCCTATGATTGAAACTCTTTGAGCAGCTAAATTCATAACTACCTTGAGGCCTAGAATAAAAGCCTCATACTCGGCCATATTATTGGTACATCTGAAACTTAACCTATAGGCATGGCCCTCTGAGTGATTGTTTTCTAAATTATAAATCTATACTCCTGCTCCTGCTCCTAACTTATTTACAGAGCCATGAAATTCTAAATGCCATAAGATTTCATGTACATAGTTCTCATCATCAGTATCCCATTTATTTTTATTTCTAGCAACCTGATTACTTTCTTTATTGCACAATTATGAAGTCTCTTTAGATTCATTAGCAGTGGAAATTGCAATTTCTTTTGGTTCTACAACAACACTGTTAGGAGTTTCATTTGGTGTTTGATTAGTGTTTGAACATAATAAAAGAGTCTACATCTGAATGCATGTAGTAGATGGGATAGTTTTGAGCCCTATCTTGGCTACTTACCATGTATTTTATGAAAGTTTCTCTTTACAATTTTTTGGGTTGTCCAAACACAAAAATTGTGGCATATGACATATCCAGTTGGAGGGATCCTTGAATCTTGGCTCCCCAAGATCTAGATAATAGCATGGCATATTTTGGTGGGATGTCAGCGACTACGATGTCCATAAGGATGCTCTTAGCAAGTTATTGGACTAAAATAACACACAAATCTTTGATTAACCCTAGACATTCTACTTGACTTGAATCAAAGGAGAAAAAGTCTTTGTAAGGTCTAGTAATGTCTAGATTCAATTTTTCCATTACTGATTTTGACATTAGGTTGTGAGAAGCCCCAGAATCTAACATGGCATTGTGTAGTATTTTGTCATGAATATTAAGGCTAATGTAAAAAGGTGGAATTCCTCCTTCTTTTGGTTTTCCATTAACATCTGGTCCAAATATTAATTCTTGTTTATCATCAAACAAGTTAATTGATTCTTCGTTTTCAGTGATGTTCAGGGTTTGATTTACCTGTGATTTGTAAGTTTTGTTTTTAACTAGTTCAGTCAAAGGGACTGACATTTTCAGCTTGGATATCTATGCTCCCAAATTGAATGATGGGGAAGGGTTGTAGACCTTTGAAATAGGGTTTTGAGTGGAATTGTCTTCCTTTTGTTTACTTGGAACTTCCTTATGGGGAATTTCAGATCTGGCATTATAGGTGTTTTCCTCTGGTTCTTTAAGTGGAACTTATGTGGATGGTTGCTCAACAGAGGGTTGGTTGGTAGTTATTTATTCATTGATGGGACTAGGGGGATTTTGGTTTGGTCTAGGGAGGATTTGAAGTACCTTTGAAGTAGGAACATTATTTTTTATTTTGGGTTGATTTTTCATTGCTTTCTTAGTTTGGTCAGGAGGACCAGCATTCTTTTTACTTCTCAAGTTATATTATGTGTGCACTTCAAATATGGCAGAGTCATATCCCTGTTTATAACCAAATGACTCTCCATACTGGGTTTGAAGTTGTTGTAACATATGCAATTCTTCCTCATCCTGGGAGAGAAATACAGGGTTTTGATCATCTAATCCCATTAGATTGATCTGGGTATCCTGTTCTGGATCACCAGGATCATATGATTCTGCATAGTTTTCTTGAAAAGGGGGCCTAATGTTTTGATCAGGTCCATTCTTTCCTGTGTTTTGGCTTTGATATTGGTTTTTTCTAAAGTTAGCATTCCTAACTGGGGTGCTTGTTGATTATCCCATGTTTTTCTATCTAGGTTATCAAGTCTATCCATGATTCTTTCTACAATTTTGGCCAAAATATCTACTTTACCATCAGAAGTTGAATCTTCATCAACGAATCCTACTCTCCTTTCTAATATGGGAAATGAATATATATTGGAAAAGGGCTATTAATGGGAAGCAATATATAATAGTCAGAATTTAATATGAAAAACATCAGAAATGAATAGCATTAAACGTAATGTATTTTTTGTGATTTGTTTGTTTTCCGCATATATGCATTATAACTTAGGCTAAAGTGTTTTTGTGGGTTTTTTATATGAAAGGGGAATTTACATGGGGGTGATTACTTTCCCTAGGCAAACAATGTTTTAACCTTATGAAAAGGGATTTTCTTAAGGGGATAAAATGGAATGAAGGGGGGGGGGGGGCGAATTTTTATGAGGGGAATTTGGTATTTGGTATCCATAAGTCATTGAGCCAAGGGTCGAGTCCCTCCAGAAGTCAAAGAAATGCTCTGAGCCCCTTTGACTTAGAGTTTTTCAGTACTTAGAACTTTATTATGGGAAATTAGTTAAGTAAATAGGTAAAATGAATGGGGGAAGTTAATCAATTGACCTTGAAATCCATCTTCATGCTTGATTGACCATTTACATTTGAAACCTATGATGAGATGATAAATATGCTTTTTCCCTATCATCATATTTTCGCAACCTTTCTTCTACTTTCCCATCTAGTTGTCCTACCATTTTTTCTTCACTTTATTAGGGTGCATTTAGACTAGCAAACCCTTATCAAAAAATTTTCTTTTCTTTTCACAAAGAAAACTATCTAATTCTATCACTATATCATCCAAGGGCTCAGATTAAACTGATGAGCTCCTTTTATTTTACTCTACCTAATCTAATGATCTGCTAAGGTTAAATAGTTTGGTCAAATTTTATCCTCTAACTATCAACATGAAATTTAAAGAATGGCATAATCAATATTAAATAGTTTGATTACCCTAGATTGTGGCATGAATCACAAGCTGCACACAATCATTATTTTGCATAAATTAAATAGTAGTGGCATTTATACTTGCACACTTTCATGGTCTCTTTTTGTTTTTTGGGGTTCATATTTTCCACTTTTTGGGACCTTTTTCTTTATTCTTTTTGTCCTTTAATTATTTTTTTTCGGACATACCCTCTTTTCATCTTTTATTTTTAATATGGAAAACATTTGTAGAATGCAAAGGTATGTACATATTGCAAGGCTTAACCTTAGCCATTCAAAATTATGACTCCTATTGGTATTGGAACCTAACACTAAGTACCATAAAGTACTCCACACACTTCGCCATGCAGTGGTGAAGCTCTGATACATCATGAAGACATCCATCACCCAATAGCATTGTAGCTTGGCATGTACTCCAATAGCAACAACATACCAACATAGTCATGTCAAGTCATGTCGAGTCATGTTTCCCACATCTCCACTTTGGGCTATGTTGTCAATCAATGTGATGTAATGTGGAAGTCCAAGAGATCCACTTGTGAACAAAGAGTCATGTAAGTCGAAAAAGTCATGGAATTTGAACAGTCATGAGGGTAGTTTAACAACCATAAGGATCATTTTCACCCTTGGCTATAAATACACCCCCATTTGTACATAGAAAGGACTTTTCACCTCAACTCCTCCCACATAGCCAAGAGAGCCTATAATATTTTCTTTGAGGAGTAAGTAGTGGCTCCAACACCCTGCTGATGAGGTTAGTGATGTATGGTGTAACGATGTGTCTTAGAAATTTCTCTTAATTTAGAAGCCTATCAATAGGCCAACACGTTTTCACACATGTATTGTATCTGTTGTAAGACTAACCTTTAATACTTGTAATGCATGTTTCTTTAATCTGTGTTCTACATATGAACTGTTTAATTTGTTGTAATGCATAATCTATTAATGGAAATGTGTTGTATATGTTTTAATGTTCTCCCATCTTTGCCGGACATTATACATACCTTTCACATGAACCTTGTTGTAAAAACCATTTCACTCATTAAGACTGAACCATGGGTGTTGTATGTGTCATCTTACCTTGTATGTTGTGACTTCCACATCCGAGTGGATTGCTCCACTGGAAGCTGTGTATGTCCCTTTGTGTTGTGTGTTCCTAGCCAAGTTGGTACTGATCCCTTCCAACCTAGAACTCTTCACCCTCTTCCCCTCACAATGAAAGAAAAATTGACACAAGTACACTTACGCTGTCCAAGCATGTGAACCTCACTTCTCAAAGACAAAGCAGACCACTATCCTGTGCTGACAAGCAAGAGTTGAGGCAAATCCTTAAGAAAATGGAAAATGGGTCATCATAGCAGATGGGAATCCCACACCAAATGGTGTGAGCTCTATTTGGGACTTCATAGCAAGGTGATCCCCTAAATGTTGGCGGGTCCAACACCGTCAACAGTGAAAGAACCATTGGTGACTCCTATTACATGTTGAATGTCCTCCAAATAAGATTAAAAAGGAATCACTAAGGAAGTAGTTGAAGTTAAAAATCCTACCATTCCCATATATGTAGATACATAATGCTTTATAGATAAGTCCACAGAGGTCACATGGAAATACATTAAAGACACATTCATGCAGAAGCAGTTCCATGAAAACTTGGAAGTATACATCAATAACAAGTGGTCCAGGATGCACAATATTTCATGTAGGTTCCCATTCATCCCCTCTGTAGAAGTAAATTTAATGTATTCTTACGCGTATGGATGATTTTGAATTGGTGCTATGAAGTAAAATTAGTGGCCATATATCCACCTATTATGGAAAAGACATGCAAACCTATTACAAGATGAAAGGGCCCACAAAATATGAAATAACAACTTTTACACTAGATGGGATGATGTCGACATGAGTGATATCATTAAATCCTAGTGTCAAGAGGCTTCTAAGTTCTGTCACCACCCATCGACAATTTACCCGGCCAAGATTCTCAAAGATGTATATCAGTATCTCACTTATATGTGTTATACACTGTATGGGAGAAAGAAAACTGAGGTGTTTGAAGAGAATTGGATATATATGCTCAACATTGTGGTTACACGTGACAAAGTCTTCAATTGGGAAAATATACTATATTTTGAGTTGTAGTCTCAAGTTGGGAAGGAAAAGAATATTTAAATTCAAACCAGGCACCAAAGTTCTCCATGTATATATTTTTATTAGATGGAATATGTGCACAATATGCACTTCCAATAATTTATTACAAATGTACCCCACGGGACAAGTTTCCATTTTACTTTCACTATAGGGTGTTGTCTAACTTAAATTTAAAACCGGCATATGACATATTAGTAGATCATTTCTTCGCAGTCATGTTCCATATGATATATGAGTTCGATCCTCCTTGCATGACCAAACTTGTGAAGGAGTCATTGCATGATATCGCGAATTGGTTTGTTGTGCCTGAAGGTACATACATCTGATGCTTTGGATGTCAAATGTTTTTGCATCTCATGTCGTGATATGTAACCAATAATATGGTCCTACAAGAAGCGGCTTACCAATTGAACAAAGCATTATCAAGAGTTCTTCATAGAAGGAATAAATCCCCATGGACCACTTTCCCTTTGAGGATCATATTCTATGAGTTTAAGAGCCTCAAGTTAGCTGAGGAAGAAATACAAAAGTTGGACTGCTTTCACTTTGCATTCAAGGATTTTCATGGTTATGATCCTAGGGAAGTGTGCAGGCAACATTGTGAAAGGATTGGCTTCGCTTGGAGATACTTGTAAATGTCCACAGTAGAAGATGAGAAGATAAATAATGGTACACTGCACTTAGGAAGAAACATCCATCAATTAAGGCCAGTGCTCCCCAAGCTTCGCCATCTTGTAATGTCTACAAATAGGAGGCACTGCAAACAACAACTCAAGAAAAGAGTAGAGATTCCAGGAAAATGATCAAGCATGATTCTACACGTGAAAATAAAAAGAAATGGAAAGTTGATTCTTTGAATCAGGAAGATAGTCATGCTGAATAGGAGAGGAGAGAATTAGAGGAAAAGATGAAAAAAGAAGAAGAGGAGAAGAGGAGGAAAGAAGAGTTTCCTCAAAAAGAAACAGGAAGAGGAAGAGGAAAGAACGGAAGTAGAAGAACAACAACAAAGGCACTCCCAAGAGGAGGAAGCAATGTAGAGGCAAGAAGAAGAACATATGACTTAGGAGATAGAGGGAGAGTTGGAGGAAAATTATACCATCTATCCCATTGATGATGAGCCAAGTTCTCTGACTAAACCTCCTCATATGAGTGTTAATCTCCCATTTAGTGAAATGGGAATCACACCTCCTCCTGAATACAAAGTCATGGATGTGTGAAATGTCACATTTTATTATCTTAAGAAGAGGATCATGCAGCAAAGAAAGTGATACTTACCAAATGATCCTCATAATCAAGTTCTAGTGTCCACAACATAAATGATTATTACTAATACCAGGAGGGATCTTAGAGAAATCATGGAAGCAAATGTTTCTTTTTCTACTGCAATATAGGAAAACCCATAATATATATTGAATGAGAATGCATGACCGAGGAAAGAGTTAGTTACATGAAGAAACAGGTAGAACATATCGTTGTTGAAAATCAAAGCTTAGCTTCCCACAATTTTAACACAGTAGCATGGTAGTCAGCCATACAGGAAAAATTGGTGCCAATGGAGGATACCATGGTGCAATTATATGATGAAATGATACTTCTGTGGGAAGTAGTGTCACCCTTTTTGGGATTAAGAAGAAATCACTTGAATTAATAAAACTCTTGAAAGTGGAAAACAGGGTAGTCAATCAACTTGGGAATGGGTTTCGAGGTATCCAGATGCTCTGCAACATTTGGCGAGAATATATAGGATTTCCAATGAGATAGATAGTGTTTAGTTGAGACTCCACCATCATAAACATATGCATCTTGGACAACAGTCGACTAGTACCATTACTGCTTATAGTCAACTGTAGAATGGTTTTGAGTCTCTAGCACAGAAACACGAGATGTCTTCAGTTGGATCACTTGCAGAAATAAGAGGCGGAGATATCATCTTTCAGGAAATCAGTAAATACATTGAATAGATCAAGAAAACAATAGAATAAGAAGACTTGGATATCACTAAATACATTATTCCACAATATTCCATCATTCTATCCAAATCTCACATGAAGTTTTCATGGCTATGTAATAGTGTACAATCAAGCTCCAAGAACATATTGATAGAGGCACTAGAGGTAAATATGTGGTTTTCAATGGACTTGCCGATTTTGGTTGAAGTCATCTCCACGAAGTTCATAGTGTGGCACACATACCTTACCAATGCGCTTCATGTGGAAGTATATGACTTGTTAATTTGATGACATTTTGTCGTTACAATAATTGTGTCCTATATATCCATTATCTTTTATGTATTTTTTCTTATGTAATAAGTTGTATATAATGAAGTCCAAGAGACACATGTGGAATTTGAAAAGCCACATGTGGAATTGTAAAAGACTATCTATAGAATATGAAAAGTTGCAAGGAATCCCATTAGTCATAGAAGTTGAAAAGTCATGACGAAACTCAAAATTCATTGTCATTTGTTATAAATAGTTCCTCATAACTCAAGAAAGGGGCTTGGATTCTTGGAGTCTTGCCTTGGCTTCACTTTTAGTACATAAGAGATAAATAATTATTTGGAGAAGCGCGTTGTAGCTTCATGTTCCACTATTGGATCCATAGTTTCACCTATGTAACAATAATCTTGGAATCTAGAATTTATAATCAAAAGTTCTATGAGCCAACACTTATTCATGCATGTATCATGGATGTAGTAAGAATATTCTTGTTACATTTGCAGTATATCTTGGCTTAATTAAATACTAATTTTAATGAACTATTTTGTTTCTTCGATATGTATATTTTTGAATGGGTGTTGTTATGCTTTCATGATTATTGGTCTCCCTTAGGATAATACTCTTACTTCCATAAACAGAGGCTCATTTCTCTTTACCAACCATGGAAGTTCCCTATACCTCTTGCATTTGGTGTCACAAAATGCTTACATACTTGCTGCTCCAAAGAGGTGTTTACAATCTCTTGTGTATGTGTGTTGTAACCAAGGTGTATCTAAAATACTTAGAAATGGTGGCCAAACCATACAACTGAATGGGACTCCTACACCAAATAGTGTGAGGTCTAATTAGCACTTCCCATCAGGGAGATCCAATTACATGTTGGTGGGATCCAACACTAAATAGGAACATGTGTTGTAATTTTTATCCCTACTACACGGGAAAAGAGAGAACACAAATCCCTAAAAGGTTCCCTAAAAAAATAAATATCTATGAGAGAAAGGTTGAAAGGAACGTCATAAGTTGGAGAAATGAATTCTCGCACAATGTTAATTATGCCTCATTCTAGCTCTAGGAAACTATTCATAATGGACAATTATAAATGATTGTTTGGTTCCAGTAAATTGAATAATTATCTTAATGCATTGGGATTCAGAGGAACCTTTATCTCTCGTAGCTTAATTTCCCTCTTTCTTAAATCAAAATTATTTTCACAGAGATAAACAATTTCTTTAAAATCAAAGACCTATGGAACACATCAAGCATTCGTTAATCAGGTAATCAAAATCTTGTTACTTGTTTTCTCTTCCATTGAAATATTTACATATCATCATACGTTCTTGACCAGTCAAAGTTATTATCAATCTCAACAATCAAGTTAATTGTGTCACTGCAAATAACTTCTTTCCTTCACATGCTACTCAATTTTTATTTGCAGCAAAAAAATATTGTCAATGAATAACATATTAAAATCTCATTGCACTTTTACAATTCTATGTTTTTTTCACAAACAATGGTTGTTACTATTACTCATGTTAAAACCACTACACAAAACTCTCAAAATAAATAGCAACTAAAGATACCAAATCCAAATTTTACAAACAATAATAGGAAAAAAATTGAAATTCCAAAATAATCTTGTCCATCTACTTCTCACTTTTCTCCTGCTTGAAGATCATTGATACACATGTCATAAGAAATAGAAACTTACGATATACAAGAATAGACATTGTCTACCTAGGTGATAGATTCACCCACATGACCAAAAATCATTGCAATCCAGATTTTTTTATCTTTTTTAATAAGAACCCCATAGTACAAGTGTTTGAATCATGTTTCTTGATAGTGGAAATATATTCAGCATCATCAAAAAACCCATCGGAAAATTTTCCCATACTTCCAAAAATCATGGTAAACTATTTTTTCATTAAAAATATGATAGCATGACTATTGACACCAAGTTAACACCCAAGATCATGAAAAATGACAATTGTAACCTCGATTTACAAAAAGAATTCACCATATTTATCAAGGATATGTCAGGATTTCCTTTATTTTTCCTGTCAAATTTGAAGACTTCTAAAACTATCAATAATAGCTACAAATAGTAAAGTATGCAAGGACATTCACAAATAAATATTATGCCAACACCTATTCAACTACTTTCTATGATAGATTGACTTAAAAGTTTGTCCCCACTACTTTGTAAAACAGAACCAAATTTGATTTACAAATAACTTGACACACCTATTTCTTGCGAAATTTGACGCGCAGCTTCGATGTAATGGGAACCTTATTTCATACAAATGGATTTAATTTTAAACTCTTTAATTTTTGCGAATGTGAAAATAATTTAATTGTTGAAAGTTGGCAGCTGTAACTTCAAGTTATAAACAAATTCCGCCATAGTTTATCAGGAATGTGACGAAATTTCCATTTTTTTGGGTCAAATTTGAAGACTCGTAAAACTATCAATAATATCTAGGAATAGTTGAGTTACCTTCTATGATGAATTGACTTGACAGTTGGTCTCGACTACTTTGTAAAATAGAACCAAATTTGATTTATGAATGACTTGACGCACCCATTTCTCACAAAATTCTATATCAGTTTCGATGTAGTGGGAACCTTATTCTGTACAAATGGATTTAATTTTAAACTCTTTGATTTTTACTAACACAAAAAATAATTTAATTACTAAAAACAGAAACTTTAATTTGTAACGTAACAAGCTAAACTACCAAAACAAAATTGTAAACTAGAAGTAACGAACATTTTGTAAATTAAATACTTATTACTATTATTCAATATTAGATTAAGTTTCCTTTTAACGGATCCCAACAAGTACTTATCTATGATAAAATGTATGTGTGGAATGAAGACGAGAAACGTTGATACCTTTGCATATTGGTATATTGAATAAACACTTGTGCATGTACCTACATAACAAATTAAGTGTTTTATGTTAATAAAAGAATAGACATCGGAATGATTAAAAATAAATAATAATAGGAAATGACTTTGAATAAACTACAAATGTCAAGGTACTAAAACTAACACTATGTCCTATACTTCCAAAATAACACAAATGCATATACTATTACTTGCATCAAAACTGTTACACACAACACACTAAATAATTAGAAATCGAATAAACCAAAGCTAGTCACAATCTACTGATTTAATATCATTGTTATACATGTCATAAGAAATATAAATTTACTACAAAAAACAAGTTTTAACTAACTATAATCATGATAATCAGCTAAGGAACTGCCAAATGCATACAAGAAACGGTAAAGCTAACTAGTTTAAAAGCTTGTAGTATTGTAGAGCTTATGTATTTTTGCACTACTACTATCATCAATGATTTAATATGATTACGGTTGAGACACCATTGACGATGAAATCTTAGCTCTTAAATTCCATTTGTGAAGAGAAAACACTAAACAAGTCGCTACTCAAAATACGTAAATCATTAGAAAAGGCTCCTATCAATATCAACAAATATATTATTTCCTTCCTCTGTTGATGGTTTCAAAATTCTTAGCAACTTGTTTCCTTATAAATCACCACCTATATGACACAAAATCTATGTATCGAAGATAAGTTTGACATCCAAATCTCTCTATCATTCCAATGTGTGTCCTAACATTAGTATTTATTATTGCTATTATCATTATTAATTCACAACTCTAACAATTAGAATGAAGTGAGTTATTTTTTCTATCACTACAAATAGTGTTTTTCCCTCACTATACTAGTTATTTAAAATGTTTGTAGACTCATTTCTATAGAAATCTCCACTTGACACTATTTTGTGTCTGAAACATGCTACATAGATAAAGCTACCATCCATGTTTTTTATCGCCCCGATGTTTGCCCTCTAATTAATAGAAAACATCCATGCAAGTAAATACAAGTCCTCTCAGCATTCAATTCACCAACTACACACCTTCCCACACATTTAGAAAACCACATAAGCACTAAAACATCAAATCTAGAAACATAATTTTTGTATACCTTCAACATAACTCAAATTTATATGTGCAGGACTGCATAGCATATCCATTTGTTCACAAAAAGCTCTCAAGCTTTCATTGTCTGAACTTCTACACTTGGCACAAACTATTACAAAAATGATTTTCACAGCATCAAAATGTCAATACTAATGTATACTTTCAAAATAACACAAATGTGTATGTATTCTAAAGATAAATAAATTTCTAAAATATCCCTCCACACTTTCCTCATTCCACTCAAATCCTGCACATCCCTCATTTTTACATACGCATTTGTTCTCCACATAACCACTGCACATGCACAACCACCTCCACATAGCTTCATCTGCACAACTACTTCTGAACTCAACGACACCCTTTAGTCAGTTATTGACATTTGAAGTTGATATTAATAAACGTGGACCCCAAATATCGTCTGCGGGAAGCATTCGTTGTGAAATACATTCCTAAATAAGAATTAAATAATAGATTTGCATATTTATTATTTTAATAAGCATTGGAAAAATATTTCAGAATAGTGAAATCTCAATGCACATGCATTTGTTCTCCATACACACTTCCTCTGAATTACAACTCATTGTGTGCAAAAGGCTCTCAAGCTTTCATTGCATGAACCTTCACACTCCGTAGAATTTGTTAATAATAAAATAAGCGTTTCCCTTGTGCACAATATACTAATATCCAAACACATTAGAATTATAATATCCATCCACACTTCCCTCATTCCGCATAAATTCTACACATGCATTTATTCTCCACATAACCTTCTTACATGCACAACCACCTCCACACAACTACTTATGCACTTAATAATTCCCTTCAATCAGTCATTGGCATTCAAAACTAATATTAATTAATGAAAATACGCTATGAAACACGTTCCTAAATACGAATTAAAAAAGAGATTTGTATATTTAGTATTTTAATAAACTTTGTACAAAAATTTTAGATAGCCTCCACATAACTACTTCCACATTCAATAATTCCCTTTGATTAGTCATTGACATTTGAAATTGATATTAATTAATGAGAATACATTGTGAAATATATTCCTAAAATAATAATTAAAAAAAAGATTTGTATATTTATTGTTTTAATATACTTTGTACAAAACTTTCCACACAGCCAAAGCTCCACACACATCCATTTGTTCTCCACGCACGCTACCTCTAAACAGCCATCTCTACACAACCACCTTCACACATCTCCCTCCGCAAAGCACTTCCATAGTTCTAAAATATGTTCCTAAAAAATTAACAAAAATGAGATTTATGTTGAGAAAAGGCACCAAGAAATTCCAGTTTAATTTATCCTTGAATTAAATTGAGAATTAAAATTGAATTCTATTCTCATAGAAACTTGTAAATAGTTAATTAATTTTAATTAACTTAATTAGATTAGGAATTTTGATTTGGAAGTCTTTCTGTAGTAATTTATGTTTTCTCCCTACATTTTAGGGATCCAATATGAGTTTAGATTGAGTTGGAAATCAGATCACTCAGTTTACTGAGTTATGTTTAGTTAAATTAGTTCCAAATTGTTTGAGGGACTAATAGAGAATTAACAGTTATTGGTGCACTAGTGCAACCACAAGTGTCACTCTAGTTAACTAAATATTCCCTCATGAGAAACTCATGGATGTCAGTTCTGAGAAAGACCCAGTTGAGACTAGAGTGCAGGGACAATGTATTATCATTTGTATTATTCACTATAGTGTAAATAACATGCATGCATCAGAGATTGATCCTATGTTTGGGTTGTGCAGATTTGGAAGCATAAATTCCCTTTAAATACAGGCTATTCATCCTAGGAATTATGCAATATATTAGGGTCTTGGAGAGTTGCAGAATTGGCTAAGTGTTGGTCAAGAGCTAGCTTGTGAGCTGAGAGAGTTGAGCATACTTGTGTGGAATCGTTCTAGTGAGAACAAGATTTGTATCTTCACTCATATTTCTGATATATGCAATACAGATAGCAGGGTTTTGAGTAGCGGCTTCCCCAAATACATCTTGTGTTATGTGGCATTGATTTATCTTCTTCTTTTTCATATTTTTTTCATCAGTCTATTGTCTTCTGCTAGTTGAAAGTAGAAGTAGATTCTTTCTATGTGCTTTAGTACATTGCATGAGCTTGTGAATGATGAGCCCCAGAAAGGGGTAATTTTATGGGCTCATTTTGCCTCTTACTTCGACTTAATCCACCATTCTCATTGGTTTATTGCATGTTTTTGAATATTTTTATGCTAATAGAGTGAATTGAATTAATCATTTTTCCATGTAGTCTAATGTGTGCTTTATGCAGATTTTTTGGTCAATTTTGGACAATGTCAAGGGATTTATGAGAAAATGGAAGCAAATACTCGAGGAAAATAGGGAAGAGGATTTGTAGGGGGTGTCTCCTTCATTTATGACCCCTTTCCTCAAATCCTCAATCAGGAACTCAGAGCACAAAGGTCCACATTGATGCATCCAAGGGGCAACTGAGTAAGTAAAGAAGCACTGATGTTTATCTCCAATTTTGGAAAGCTGAGATCCTTGATTTTAGGAGGATTGTTGGAGGACTCCATTTGTATAAATAAGGGGTCTTAGAGCCTCAGTAGGTTATCCAGTCATTAGTATAATTTTCGCACTTTTGTGCAGCACTTGTTCAACTCATTTTCGAGCTTCCTCTTTGAGAACAGTTGATGTAATGTGACTTCTATTTTTGATAATGGAGAGGAAACAATTTTTAAGCTAGCACTAATCTCTTTCAGAGGGCTAAAGCTCTTGGGTTAGGACCCAACCCAAGCTTCCCAACACCTCTCACTTTGTACTTATATGTTTTTGCTTCAGTTCATGAGTTAATTTCTATTACCTAGACTCATTTTACTTTTTTTAGATTAGGTTTCTTTTTATGATTTGCATAGTTGTTTTTGTTTCAGTTGCTCAAGTAGGTTAATGCAGTGATAGAAGAAGATTCAAAAAGGCCAATAGTAGGCCCCGATCTCCTTTCTCCCTTGCTAGGACTATGATTTGAGGTCAAGGCACTATTGTTGCCACCAAAAACACAGTTTTTCTCTTCCATGCAATTTCTAGTGTGATGACTTGACTTGGAAAGATTAATGTATTGCTTCAGATTCAGATGCCTAGATCATTTCCTGTTCTTTTACAATAGATCTCTCTGCATGATTTTCTGTTTAAAGGTTATTGTTTAGAATTTTCTATTTGTAGGTAAAAAATCAGGTTAAGCTAGAGAAATTTTTGTTTTCATAGTATAGTTAGTCCTTTCTTTGATCAGTTTTTGTAAGTAGATGTGTAGCTCTCTTGTAGGACACCTCATCTCACCATCCATCCATAAATTAGCCAGCTCTAGCTCACATCCCATAGATTTCCCAAGTCATTCGCAACATTTCGCCAATCTGCCCTAATTTCTGCATTTTTCTCCATAAGCTTCCCTCTTGCCATTTGAAAAAATCCAACCATCATGTTCTTTCTTGATCTTCCTTGACAAGCTATAGACACCTCAAAACCTTCATCTAGCCTTTAGTTACCGCTTCCCATCATTTTTCCACCTTCAGAACTCCAAAAATAGCTCTTGGCCTCCTCTTGTAGATCCTCCGTAGATCCCCTGCAACCTCCTGTAGAATTCCCTGTAAGTGGTTTTTCGAAATTAGATTGCAATGGAAGTCTTTAGAAGGGTACTAGGGGCTTCTTAGGACCTCTCCACACCTTCCTCAACCTCTGCAAAAGCCAACTCCATCTTTCTTCACCGCCAAACCTCTGCACAATCACAACTAGATAAATCACAAGCATAATAATTTCACATAAAAACACTCAAAAGAAAAACAATATGTTTTCTTCTCATTTCTTTTCAGAAGTAGCTTGAATAAATGCAATTTACCTTTTCAGTAGTCAATGGCACTCATTTCATCAGTTTTCATCTCTTTTCCTATGAAAGTAGGGCTAGTGGGTAAATTAGGGTTTGATAGGGTTTGTTAGTGTTTACTTTTACATTCTAGTCTTCTTTCTCATTCTGCAAGTAGAATAGTCCTCGTAGAGTTAGCTTTCTTTCATCATAGTTAAAAGATTCTTCTGAGAATTCATAGAAGTTGGCTTAATCTCTTAGTGATCTTGCGCCAACTGACCAAGTGACAACCTACAGTAAGAGCTAGTACTTGTGCATACGGCACCGTCACTTCCAAGTTTGTTACAAACTACCAGATTGATAAAAGTAAAGTAGGAAGCCCCAGGAGTTCCAACATTATTGCTGCAATATTAGTGCTCACCACTTTTTGGCACCATTGCCGGGGAAGCATCAGAGTATTTTTTTATTACTGCTTTCTTCTATTTTCTACTGCAACATTCTGCTAAGTAGTTTATTTCAGCAAAAGTAGGGTAGTTGTTTCATTTGAATTCTGCAATTTCAATTCTACAAAAGTAGATTAGGTATTTCTTGCTTTCATTTCAATTATGCAATTTCGATTTCAACAAAGTAGATTAGGCATTTCTTGCTTTCATTTCAATTCTCCAATTTCCATTTCAGCAAAAGTAGATTAGTCATTTCCCTACTTTCATTTCAATTCTGCAATTTCCATTTCAGCAAAAGTAGATTACTTATTTCCTTGCCTTCATTTCAATTCTGCAATTTCTATTTCAATAAAATAGATTAGTCATTTCCTTGCTTTCATTTCAATTGTGCAATTTCCATTCCAGCAAAGTAGATTAGTCATTTCGTTGCTTTCATTTCAATTCTGCCATTTCATTTCAGTAAGTTCATTTTAGTTAGTTGCAATTTTTTGTTCAATGCATTTCAGTTTTGTAGGTACAAGCATAAAAAAAGCGAAAAATCTCCCAAAAATATATTTCCTTTCATGCCTTGTAGGAATAGAGATAATTCGGGGAAATTCCTACCCAACACCCCCACCACATCACAAAGTCACCCTTCTCTCTTCTTCGGTGGCAGTGATCCATAAGAACCTATAGGTGAACCACTAGAGATATACGAAGATCTTATAGCAGAAGAAGAGCAAGAAACAATCCCTCCTGAGACCATGGCTGAAAACGGAAACGTTAGAGGGAATGGGGAAAGAGTAGAGGGTACCTTTCCCATCTGAGAGACGGATGGGGACACTAAAATGAAGAACATAAGTCCTTCAACCTTACCTAACTTGCATGGGTTGACTACCGAAGATCCTGATACCTTTTTGTTTGAATTTGTTGTTATCTGTCAAACCCATGACTATGCAGAAGATGAGCAGAAGTTGAAACTATTTCCTTCTACCCTCAAGGATGTAGCATTGTACTGGTTCATGGGGTTACCTGGAAACAACATCACAACTTGGGCTCAGATGCAGCAAGCTTTTAATAACAAATACTGGGACTACTGTAGGTCAAAGGATACCAAGGAAGAAATCTTCTGAATGAACATGGGAAGTGATGCATCCTTGGAAGATTATGAAGAGAGGTTTTAGCTCAATTATAAAAGGGCTAGGTGCACACTTGATCCTGAATCTCTGAAGCTGGTCTTACTTAGAGGAGTCTCGAATGACCTTCTAGATACCCTCCATTTGCTGGCTAGGGGGGACATCTACCAACTACCTTATGAAGACATAAAGACCGTGTTTAGAAACAATTCTAGGGTAGCCAGAAAGAGAGGTAGGGGAAGTCCACCCCTAGCCAGTACATCTTCATCCAGTTCATCCCTTAGAGGTGAATTTACAAATCTGTTGGAAGATTTCAAGAGCAAGATGATGCAGACTCTTGCCATGCAAATGGATATCTTGCATATCAAAAGGAAACAAGAAGAAGCAGAAAGGGCCTTGGCCATCTTTTGTCCTGGGTGCACCAGAAGGCATCCTAGGAATGAATGTCCATTGAACTCTATAGAAGTGTGTTTAGTCTGTGAAGAAGACCATTCTACTAATCAGTGCCCTTCCTCACCCAGACTTAAAGCTGCATACCAGGGGGCCGAAGGAGCCATTGAACCACTCTATTTCATGAACCAAAGGAGGCCACATGGGCCCAGACCTTACCAGCAGGGAATGCAAGGGACATCCCAGACATATTACAACCCCAATCAAGCCACTTCCATGCTTTCTTGGGGTCCCCTTCTCATCCTTCCTGGTCCACACCCCCTCCTTGGTCATATCCATCTCAATACCATGCTCAACCAGCTGCTCATTCATTTCACTCTTATGCTCAGCCACAGCCTCAATGGAATGCACCTCAACAGGGGTGGAGGCCCTAGTACAACTCTCCTCCCACTATTTTGCCTCCACCTCCTGCTCAACCACAACCATTGCCTCCTGCTCCACCAAGGCAACCCAAAATACCTGTTCAACTGAAACCGAACCCAAATAATAGACAAGCCTAGTAGGCATATAGTGGGGAACCATCATGGGCGACCTATGCTGTGGAGATCTAGGAGATTAACCTACGATCTAGGAAGGTTCTCCCAGATAACGAGCCTCCCCCTAAGGAGGATGAGGAAGAAAAGAGGAAAGTGAAGTAAAAGCCATTCCACCCTTTCCTGAGAGATTATCTAGAATAACACAACCTACCCCAGAAGAAACTGAACTTCTAGGAGAATTGAAATAATTATGTGTAAAGATACCACTTCTCTAAGCCATAAAGGATGTGCCTATATACAACAAGATGATCAAGGTGAAGTGCTTCAGGCACCCAGCCAGGTACAGGAGAGATGCTCCAACTATCAATGTCATAGGACAACTATACAACCTAATGTTGGGGCAGGTAGTCTGTCCGAAATATCTAGACCCTAAAATCCTTGTAGTCGATGTCCACATCAATGGCACCATAATCCCCCATACCCTGATTGATCTAGGGGCTGCCATTAATGTGGTGACTAAGGACACTATGCTTAAGCTTAACCTTCAGGGCTCCCTGAGAAATACCACAACAGCACTACAGTTAGCAGATTGCTCCACCGTGATCCCTAAAGGGATTGTGGAAGATGTAATGGTCTCCATTGATTCTTGGGAGTACCTTATTGATTTCCTAGTTCTCCAACCAAAGGCAAAGCTCACTGGATTTCCTCTCATCCTGGGAAGACCCTGGTTGGCTACTGGAGATGCCTACATCAGTTGTTGAGTTGGGAACATGACAATCAAGAATGGGCATATGCCCAAGAATCTATTCATATATCCTCTTGTCCAACCTTTATTAGAACATGATTTACCTCTCTAGTTGGAGGAGGAAGATGAGGATGAAGTCTATTCCGTACCACTATGTGCAGTGGAAGCTACCATGGGAGGGGGCCCACAAACCGAGGATGATCTTATTGAATACTTGATTCAGAGTCCACCCCCCAATGTGTTGCCATTGGAAGAGCTGGTGGAAGAATCCCAAGCCAATCCTTTATTTGATCTCTGTGTGGCTGACCCGACCTCTCTCTGAGTTAATAATATGGAATTTGGCCCAGAAAGAAACTTGAAAATCAACTCATCCCTATCCACCTCCCAGGAGAAAGAACTGTGTAGCTTATTAAGAAACCACTTGGATGCTTTTGCTTGGAGCTATAAGGAGATGAAGGGAGTGCACCCTTCAATTTATACTCGTCACATTTATATTAAGGAAGATTGAAAACTAGTCAGGAAGCCTCAAAGGAGGATCAATCCAACCCTTAAGGACATTGTCAAAGAAGAACCGCAAAATTTACTGGATGTAAGATTCATCTATCCTATCTCTGATAGCGAATGGGTCCCTCCTTTGGTGCTAGTGCCAAAGAAAAATGGGATGTGGAGAATCTATGTCGATTATCAGGAACTAAACAAGGCCACCAAGAAGGACCATTTTCCTTTACCTTTCATAGATCAAGTGTTAGATGGCCTGGCAGGGAAGAAGTTTTTCTCCTTCCTAGATGGGTTTAGCAGGTACAACCAGAACCAAATTAGCCCGAAAGACCAAGATAAGACCACTTTCACTTGTCCTTGGGATACCTTTGCATATCAGGTCCTTCCTTTCGAATTGTGCAATGCTCCCGCCACTTTCTAGAGAGCAGTATTGAGTATATTTGCTGAACTAGTTCTTGATGCAATGGAAATCTATATGGATGACTTTACCCCTTATGGTTCTAACTTCCAAGAATCTTTGTTTAACCTGGGAAAAGTTTTGGACAATTGTATTGAAATGAACTTGTCCCTCAGTCCTGAAAAATGTGAATTCATGATGACTAATGGGATCGTGCTAGGTCATACAATTTCTTAGCAAGGATTACAGGTGGACCCCAACAAAATTTCCATCATCCAAAGGGTCCCACCTCCTCAAAAGGTAAGAGATGTTCAAAGTTTCCTAGGTTTAACAGGGTATTATAGAAGATTCATTAAGGATTTTAGTAAGCTAGCCTCTCCATTGTTTAGTCTTTTGGAAAAAGATGATGAATTCATATGGACTGACAACTGTCAAGAGGCTCTGGATACCTTGAAAGGTAAACTGGTGACTGCCCCAATTTTGAGAGGTCCAAACTAGGCCCTACCTTTCCACATTCATACATATGCCTCGAACAAAGCAATAGGAGCAGCCTTAGGGAAAGTTGATGAGAAGTTGCCTTATGCCATATATTTTGTAAGTAAAAACTTGTCGAAGGCAGAATTAAACTACATTGTAACCGGAAAGGAGCTCCTAGCTGTAGTCCATTCCCTAAATAAGTTCAGACACTACATCACCAGCTATCAAACATTTGTACACACTGATCATGCTGCAATTAGGTATTTAATGAACAAACTAGATGTAAATGCTCGCATCATTAGATGGTTTCTTTTATTACAACAATTTGATTTAACCATTGTTGATAAGCCAGGTAAGGAAAATGTTGTTGCTGATTTTTTGTCTAGAATAGATTAGCCTGTAGGTGAAGAAGGAATGGTGGATGATCAAATGCCAAATAAACACCTATTTGCTATCTCAGTACTCTCTCCATGGTTTGCTGATATAGAAAATTACTTGGTTTCCGCACAACTCCCATCACACCTGTCTTCAAAAGAGAATAGCAAGATCATGAGGAAAAGTGTCCCTTTCACCTGGATTGGGGGCAATCTCTTCAAACTTGGCCTAGATCAGGTTTTGAGAAGATGTGTCAGGCAGGAGGAAGTTTTTGACATTCACCTAATCTGTCATGATGGGCCATGTGGGGGCCATTTTGCAGCAAAGAGGACTACGTTCAAAATCTTGCAAGCAGGTTACTATTGGCCCACTCTTCATCAAGATGTAAGGAGATATATCAGCGAATGTGACCGGTGTCAAAGGATGGGGAAACTACTCCAAGGAATGAGATGCCCCTGCAACCTCGAGTGACTTTCAAGCCATTTAAGAAGTGGGGCATGGACTTTGTGGGTCCTGTCAACCCTCCTTCAATGTAGAAATCTTACATCATCGTGTGCACTGATTATCTGACAAAATGGGCAGAAACAAAGGAAATCAAGGCAACAAAAGAAGAAAAAGTAGCTGAGTTTTTGAGAGAGAATATATTCTACAAATTTGGATATCCAAGAGAATTAGTCATAAATCAAGGGAGTTAGCTTACCTCCAATCTGATTGAAGACCTTCTCACACATCACAAAATTAAGCACGAAACTTTCACCCCTTACCATTCGTAAGCAAACGGACAGGTGGAAGTCACTAATAGAGCTTTGGAAGGGATTTTGACCAAGGTAGTGAGCAGCAGTAGAAAAGATTGGACAGATCGATTGGTTGAGGCCACATGGGCCTATAATACCACTTGGAAGACCACCACAGGGTTCACACCCTATGAGCTGGTCTATGGAAAGAAAGCTCTGCTATCAATAGAATTTGAATATAACACACTAAGGATGGCAACTCAACTGGACCTAGATCTCAGCCATGCACAAAAGGAAAGGTTACTCCAGTTAAATGGATTGGATGAACATAGATTGCAGGCCCTTCTCCACTTAGAGGTAGTCTAGCTTCAAAGGAAAATATGGCATGACAGACACCTCAAAGAGAAACAATTCCAAGAAGGAGATTGGGTGCTGCTATATGATTCAAGGTATAAAGATTTCAAGGGCAAACTGAGGAAAAGATGGTTGGGACCGTACACAGTAGAAATGTGCAATGACAATGGTTTAGTTTTGATCAGGACCATCAATGAAGAAGCCATCCCCATGCTTGTTAATGGGTATAGGTTGAAAATCTACAGGAAACCGCTCTCCAAGCAAGCATTCATTGAGAATTTGAGTAAAACAGTGTTGGTAGTGGAGCAAGTCTCTACCTCCACTTCACCCACACCCTAAAAAAACAATATGAGGAGAATAAAAGATCTCTGGGTGAAAACCTCCCCTTGGAGGTTCCTGGGCAAGCAGTGAGGGTGAAAACCTCCTAGAGGCACCCCAACTGTATCTTTAAAAAAAAAAAACAAGAACTGAAAAATTAACTTCTTTTGAATGCATTGCAGATTACAGGAGGGTCACAGAAGAAAAAGGGACATGGTTGAGCCAGATACACCTTTGATAGACCATTTCTCCATCACTATTGTCTTTTCCCAATCCCTGGTCTCACTTGTTCTAGAAAACTATCCATCCTACAGGAGGCTCTGTGCATTCTACAGGAGGCTCCTGTAGAAATCACAGAGAGCTCGAAACCGAGTCAAGAAAAGGATCAAAGGGATAGAAACTTGTCCAAAAGACCTGTGGACCCCCTAACACCATTCATTCTCCTAACTTTCCATTCCATACTTGCACCATTGCATTTCCACTTGCTTCTTTCTTCCCTACACAGAAATCCTGTTTCTTTTGTTTAAAAAAAAAATGAAGAATAAAACAGCAACATCCTTAACTGATCTCTTACCTAGTGCATACCAGCTGCTTTGCCTTGATTGATAGAAACTTCCTCAGCTACCTCTCCAGTCCCTGCTCAAGCCTTAGCCAAAAGTTTTAGAGGGAGAAGCAGTTATAGGAAATCCTACAGGATTATTGTAGCAGCTGATCCCCTTAAAGATCGAGCTCCAGAAGCAGGGTTAGTGCAGCTACATATGTATAAAATGCTCAAGGAGCTATACCTGATTAAAGATCACTAGTGTGAGGTAGCCAAGCCACCAATTCAGAAGCCACGAGCACCAGCAGTGTTAGAAAATTATCTATTACATAGCAATGGAACACATAAAATATTGCAGAACTATAAATACAGAAAATGCATAAAACAAGAGAGACACAAATATAGGTGGTTCACCTAGTTTGGGCTACATCCAGGAGAAATGGCCAGTCCTTCTTTTATTATATTATCCAGCAAACTGAAGAGATACAACCTACAGCAGATCCACTGTAACTCCCTCTTTGCTCTCAACCTCCTCCCTTTTCCTCACTCCGAATATCGATATACATAAACGCAATACAATTCCCTCATATATAGCGAGGGGTTGCCTTCTAGGGTAAAAAACTCTAAATTAAACATAACTTCTACCATCAAATCATCCGCCTAATGAACAGCCTAGATTGACTAGAAATTATTATACTTTTACAAGGCAATTTTACATCTATTTTTTTTAGCTTTGGGGGTGTTGCCCCCGAACCCCCGCTAAGGGACTATTGGCCCCGGACCCCCCAGCCAGGGAGGATTAGCCCCTGCGGGGGGGACAATTCCCCCCCACGTGGAGGGGTGTACAGTCTTCCTGGGTTATTCATCCAGCTGAAACCTTTGAATACAGAAGATAATCAGGCTCCACACCCAACAATCTCCCACATGAAGACTGATTATAGCAACTCCACCGCTGCTTCATTTGCTAGACAATGACTCCACTTTGGTCCTAGATGTTTCTCATCTTCTTCATCATACTTGAAGACCAATTGAAACTGAGCAGTTTCTCAGTTTCTCCCTGGTTACAACTTTTGTTAACATATCTGCAGGATTCTGCCTAGTGTGTATCTTTTCCAGCTTCAATTATCCATCTTCCAATGTTGATCGTATGAAATGGTACTTGAGCTATATATGTTTAGTCTTGGAATGAAATGCAGAGTTCTTTGCAAGATGTATGGCACTCTGGCTATCACTATATAACCTGCCCAACTCCAACTTTTTACCTAATTCATCCAGAAACCTTTGTAACCAAATCATTTCTTTACTAGCCTCTTTAGTCGCAACATACTCTACTTCTGTTGTTGAAAGTGCAACAACACTTTGGATTTTTGAAACCCAATTGATAGTTGTTCCACCTACAGTAAATACATATCTTGTAGTGCTCCTCCTGTTATCTTTGTCACCTTCCATATCTGCATCAACATATCCCTGCAGAGCAATGTTTGAACCACCAAAGCATAATGCTTGATTTGTGGTACCTCTCAAATACCTGATAATCCACTTCACCGCCATCCAATGTTATTTTCCTGTATTGTTCATGTACCTGCTTACAACTACTACTGCATGTGAAATATCAGGCCTTGTGCAGACCATTGCATACATTAAGCTTCCAATTGCTGATGCATATGGAACTTTAGACATATGAGCCATTTCTTCCTGAGTCTTGGGACATGCCTCCTTAATTTGAAATGGCTAGCCAAAGGTATACCAACTAGTTTTGCATTCTGCATATTAAACCTTTTCAACACCTTTTCTATGTACTCACATTGAGACAATGTTAATTTTTGATTCTTCCTATCTCTAGTTATTCTCATACCAAGGATTTGTTTTTCAACACCCAAATCCTTCATTGCAAATGAATTTGCCAATTTCCTTTTGAGCACATTTATTTCCTGCATGTTAGAACCTGCAACAAGCATGTCATCTACATACAACAACAATATAATATAGCTTTCATCATTTTTCCTTTTGAGATAAACACAATGGTCAGAGTGACATCTAGTATAACCTTGTTTAGACATAAACCTGTCAAAATTTAGATACCACTGCCTTGGAGCCTATTTTAAGCCATACAAGCTCTTCTTCAACCTGCACACTCATTTCTCCTTCCCTTTTACCTCATATCCTTGTGGCTGCTGCATATATATATCTTCCTCCAAATCTCCTTCGAGAAAGGTTGTCTTTACATCTAACTACTGAAGATGTAAATCTTCAGCAGCTACTAGACTTAGAATAGTTCTGATTGAAGTCATTTTCACAATAGGAGAAAATATCTCATCAAAGTCTATACCATTTTTCTGTACAAACCCTTTCACCACAGTTCTAGCTTTATACCTTTTTCTACCTCCATCTTCTTCCTTCAACTTGTAAACCCATTTATTCTGCAATGTTGTTTTACCTGCAGGCAACCTGACTAAGTCCCAAGTCTGGTTATGTGTTAAGGATTCCATCTCTTCTTTCATGGCTTGCTCCCACTTCTTCCTAGTTTCTACCTGCACTACTTCTTCATAACATTCTAGTTCACCAGAATCAGTCAACAATACATAATATAATGAAGGAGAGTATCGTTCAGGGGGTCTACTTATCCTGGTAGATCTTCTAACACCACTTTCAGGTGTTTGAGGTGCTTGTTGTTGTGGTTGTTGTTCTAGCTGTTGATCATTATGATTTTCAGGCACCATCACTTTTCCTGTGATATCGTCAAGCATTATATATTCTCTGTTTTCTTTTTCCTATTTCTTTTCCTGCAACTGATTCTTTTACAAGACCTTTTCATTGAATATTACATCTCTGCTCCTAATGATTTTTTGATTTTCATAATCATATAAGCGATAACCAAAATCATTAACACCATATCCAATAAAGGTACATTTCTTTGATTTTGCCTCAAGCTTTGTTCTATTTTCTTTATTAATGTGGACAAAGGCTTTACAACGAAAAGTCTTTAAAAATGAGTAGTTTACTTTTTTACCTGTCCATGCCTCCTCTAGAATACCACCATCCATGGAACTTGAAGGCCCTCTGTTTATTAGATAAACAACAGTGTCTACAACATCTACCCAAAATTGTAAAGGCAATCCTGTATGCAATCTCATGCACCTTGCACGTTCCATGATTGTCCTGTTCATCCTTTCTGACACGCCATTTTCTTGTGGTGTTCCTATAATTTTCTTCTCTCTACGAATTTCATTCTCTGAACAGTACCTATCAAACTCTTTTCTGCAATATTCATCTCCATTATCTGATCTGAGACACTTCAACATTTTCCCTGTCTCATTTTCAACCAAAGCTTTCCATTTCTTGAAATTATCAAATAAATCATATTTATTTGAAATACAATAAATCCAGGTTTTTCTAGTTGCATCATCAATAAAAGTAACATAATAACGAGAGCCACCAAGAGATGATACCTAAGCAGGTCCCCATACATCTGTATGCACAGCTCTAATTTTTCGCTCTTCTTTTCTTTCCCAACTCTAAGGAATCTAACTCTCTTTTGTTTTCCATAAACACAATTTTCACAGAATTTTAAATCAACATGCTTCAAACCTGGCAAAAATTTCTTGAGTGTAGAATCTGCATCCCCTTCTCACTCAAGTGCCTGAGCCTATGATGCCGCAATGCTGTATCTTCTCCTGTAGAGGTTAAAGCATTAACAGAGTTAGAAATTCCATTGCATAAATACAATGTACAAAACTTTCCTCCTTTCGCTATTACCAAGGATATTTTTGTGACCTTCCAGGTTTTATCTGTGAAAGTAGTTACGCAAACTTCACCTCCAAACTGCCCTATTGAAATCCAATTTTTCTTCAGATCTGGAACATGCCTTACCTCCTTCAATAGCCATTGATTTTCATTCTACTGTTTTATGAAAACTGTACCCATTCCAACAATTTTACAAGGTTTATCATCACCCAATCGAACCTATCCAAAATCTCCTTGAACATAATCATGAAAATTTTTCTTATTAGGTGTGGCATGGAATGAGGCCCCTGAATCTACCACCCAAGCATCAATAATATTTTATAATGAAAGAATCAAAGCATATTGCAACACGTCACCTATTACATTCACTTCATGATTAGTTTCTTGTTGCGCGTCTCCTTCTTTTCCCTTCCGAGACTTGCAATCTTATTTCAGGTGTCCTTTCTTCCAACATTTCCAGCACACTATCCCCAATCTGGACTTGGATCTGCCTTTTCTTGACTTACTGTGATATCCTGGGCTCTTTTCTCTTTCCATTTTTCTTCCCCTAGTCTTTGCAGTCAAAGCATTACCTGATGTCTCACCGGAGCTTTTCCTTCGCATTTCCTCACTAAGGATTGCACCGACAACATCATCAAACTTTAAAGTACT
>APFE031719655.1:86674-100066 GCA_000404065.3 Pinus taeda
ATAAATATGTATTGTAACATTGAAATGAATATAATGAAAAATCAAGCTGGTAGTCTCGGTTTTGAGATCCAGTGGGAATCTCTGTGTATATGTGTTTTATGTGTTATGCTCTCGCATTTTTATTTTTCCTGTGATTTAGAATTCGTATGCAGGTAATTTCTATACGGGGTTAAAACCTACAAGGTTAGGGCCTAACCCAAGCTGCCCAACACCTCTCGCTTTGTACTTATATGTTTTTCTTCAGTTCATGAGTTAATTTCTGTTACATAGATTCATTTCACTTTGTTTAGATTAAGTTTCTTTTGATGGTTTGCATAGCTGTTTCTATTTCAGTTGCTCAAGTATGTTAATGCAATGACATACTAAGATTCAAAAAGGCCAACAACAAGCTCTGATCTCCTTTCTCCCTTGTTGGGACTATGATTTGAGGTCAAGGCGCTACTGTTGCCACCAAAAACACAATTTTGCTCTTCCATGCAATTTTTAGTGTGATGACTTGACTTGGAAAGATTAATGTATTGCTTTAGATTTAGATGCCTAGATCATTTCCTATTCTTTTATAATAGATCACTCTACATTCTTTTCTATTCAAATGTTATTGTTCAGCATTTTCTGTTTGTAGGTCAGAAATCAGGTCAAGCTAGAGAAATTTTTGTTTTCATGGTATAGTTAGTCCTTTCTTTGATTATTTTTTATAAGTAGATGTGCAGATCTATTGCAGGACACTTTAGCTCACCATCCATCCATAAAACAACTAGAACCAGCTCACTTCTCATAGATTTCCCATGTCATTCGCAACATTTTGCCAATCTGCCCTAATTTCTGCATTTTTCTCCATAAGCTTCCCTCTTGCGATTTTAACAAATCCAACCATAATGTTCTTTTTTGATCTTCCTTGACAAGCTCCAAACACCTCAACACCTTCATATAGCCTTTAGTTACCCTTTCCCATCATTTTTACACCTTCAAAGCTCCAAAAATAGCTCTCGGCCTCCTCTTGTAGATCCCATGCAACCTCCTGTAAAATTCCCTGTAAGTGGTTTTTCGAAATCTGATTACAATGGAAGTCTTCAGAAGGGTACTAGAGGCTCCTTAGGACCTCTCCACACCTTCCTTCACCTCTGCAAAATCCAACTCCATCTTCTTTTGCCACCAAACCTCTGCACAATCACAACTAGATAAATCACAAGCATAATAATTTCACATAAAAACACTCAAAAGCACAAAGATGTTTTCTTCTCATTTATTTTCAGAAGTAACTTGAATAAATGCAATTTACCTTTTCAGTAGTCAATGGCACTCATTTCATTAGTTTTCATCTCTTTTCTAGCGAAAGTAGGGTTAGTGGGCAAAGTAGTGTTTGCTAGGGTTTGCTTTTACATTCCAGTCTTCTTTCTCTTTCTGCAAGTAGAATAGTTCTCATAGAGTTAGCTTTCTTTCATCACAGTTAAAAGCTTCTTCTGAGAATTCATAGAAATTGGCTTAAGCTCCTAGTGATCTTGCGCCAGCTGACCAAGTGACAGCCTGCAGTAAGAGCTAGTATTTGTGCATACAACATCGTCACTTCCAAGTTTGTTATGAACTACCGGGTTGATAAAAGTAAAGTAGGAAGCCCTAGGAGTTGTAGCATTATTACTGCAATACTGGTGCTCACCAGTGAATCTACAAGATTTTTTACAATTTGTATATTTATTAGTTTGATAAGCCTTGCAAAAATCTTTCCTCACATTTGGAGAACCAGGACAACCGCATGTCACACAAACTAAAAACATGGTTTATTTAATATTGCATCATAAGAGTAGCTTTTATAGTCTAGCGATTATGATAATTATTAAAAAAATGATACTAGCTCCCCTCACACCCCCGTCAATTTCAAAGCACCCCTATCTATGAAAAGGACCCCTAGTTCTCCCACACAATAAAAATTATGCACAATGAAACCATACCAATTACTACATCATTAATTAGTGTCACAACACTCACTATGCAAAGGACTTGAGTTCTCACGCACATACTTCGTCCTCCACATAAGGAAACATAATATTAATTTGACATTTTTTCAACCCTCCTGGGGCCTATGCAAATAACCTACGATCACATCAATTCTTGCGTCATTGAACAAAGCACTAACATAACAATGTCCTACAACCGCAACAATTCTCACATCATTGAGCAGAGCTCTTAGATAATAGTGTCAGTGTCAGAGCACTCACCAACACAAGGCCACTCACAAAATTATTTTTATTTTAATTTTAAAATGAATTGTCAGGCACTAGAAAAAATGAAAATAAAATTCCCTCCACTAGGGGAATTATGTCCCATCAAAGCTTCCTTAGAAATAACATCTACTGAAAATTCAAAAATTATTTTTGAATTTATGCAAAAATAGAAATATTAAGCATTTCCCCGAAAATTTGGCTAAAACTACAAAAACATAGCCAAATAATACATATTCAATACAACTTGACCGTGAGGCGAATGCTATAGTCCCTAATGAAGTAGGACTAATAACTTTGCATTAACTATTTTGTGAATAATTTTTACAAAAACATGTAATTCAAAGTGTGCATAGTAATTGTTGTGTATTGTTTCCAACATAGTTTTCAATAAATAATTTAATTTCTCCTCATATCATACTATGCAGTGCTAGTAAATTTGGTGTTAGTTGAAGGAAATAATTTTGAAATTATTTCCCTGCTAACCATAGAAATATAATTTATTTATTTTATAGTTTTATGTAATTATGAGTATTTGAAAAGGGAGAGTATACCTTATACACCATGGCATTCATTTACATTCAAGGAAGAAGAGTTGATAATAGAGGATAAGAAATGTGTATTGAAATACCTTATATATTTATAAGAAAATTTATAAATAAATTTTATAATAAATATAATATATTTGAAAAAATAATAATAAATAAAGGTATATATATATAATTGTTAATTTGGTTGTACATAATGGTTGCTATCTCCCTCATCCAAATTCAATTCCTATGAATGACATAATTATGAGAAATATTGTTGTAATGAATACGTGCTTATGAATATTTATTGTATTGGTCCTCACTCTCACCCTCAAGCTAAGAGAGAGAATGATTTTCCTTGAAAAAATATATAATAATTATTTTCTTTTTTATTTGAATAATAACTCTTCAATATAATCGTACTTGTCAACGTTTCGAATCCCGACAGGGATCCATCATCAGGACAATGATGATAGAAGAAGAGCTTAGTGATAGGATAAATAGTATTAAGATGATCTGATTTCAAGGAGATGAGGTTGACTTTAAAATTTTTATTTATCTTATTATAAATTGTATTTATTATTTTTAATTTTATTTTTTTACCGATGTTTTCAATAAATTAATTAATAAATAATTTTTCATTTTTATTATTACTAATAGATTTCGTATAATATTATTATAATGTGACAATTTAATAATAGATTTTGTATAATATTATCTATTATTAAATTGTCAAGATTATAATAATATTATACAAAATCTATTAGTAATAATAAAAATGAAAAATTATTTATTAATTTATTTATTGAAAACATCGGTAAAAAAACAAAAATAATAAATAATAAATACGATTTATAATAAGATAAATAAAATTTTAAAGCCGACCTCATCTCCTTGAAATTGGATTATCTTAATATTATTTATCATATCACTAAGCTCTTCGTCTATCATCATTGTCTTGATGATGGATACCTGTTGGGATTCGAAACATTGACAAGTACGACTATTACTATGGATACTCCGAGATTCAACTTAAAAGAAATGAACCACAAATGCCTGAAATCCAAAACTCTTCAGTATATTTTTATTTTATTTTTTCCCATATTTTTTCAATTTAGTTTTTTTTTTTTCAACATTTGAAAGATTATTAAAAGAAATTTGTAGTGGAAAACTAGAAACAAAATGAAAGAGGACAAAGAAAATGAGAAACATATACATTTTCATCTGTTGATGGCCAAAACTAACTGCATCAACATTTGGGAATCCAACTGGTTAGAGCCCCAAATAAGACTCTTTTCCATTGAAACTGGTCATATGTTTGGTATTTTGTGTCCAATTACTCGTGACAGCTAATTGTGTATGGGGATGAAGTGGATGATGATGATAAATGATAAACTAATGTAATTACTGGTATAAACTAAAACTAATCTAATCCAATTACTTTTACTTTTACTTGGGTATATTAAGTTATATGTGCAAGAAGAATAACATTGTTTCATGACAATAAATATTCCCATGAATTAATGTTGTTAAAACCAATAAAAGAATTTATTCGATTAAATAGATAATCAAATCAATTATAAGCCCATCACATATAAATGATAATTCCGTTATTCACTTAATGTTATGTAATTTAATCTAGACCCATCAAAATAGATAATGCTAGAATCAATAAAATTTGATACATGAATAATATCTAAATATTTAAAACAACTCCTTTAAAAGTATAATGCATACAAATCATATAAAAGTACCCATACTATGGCAATTTGTGCATACTGGAATTAAAATTGGTTCACATTATATTAAAGTAAAACTTGAGTAGAAAAGTGCAACAATAGCTTTGCTTTTCTTCTAAAATTCAGAACCCCTTGAAACTACTCTCCCTAAAAATTATCATATAAAGCATAACAAAATTAATATAAAAATAAAATGGTTGTAACAACTCTCAACTAGTTGAAGATGAGCCAATCATTCGTTGCTCAGGAGGGGAGGTATTAGTGAGTGTCTTTAGGACTAGCCAATGGCTACGGGGCTTGACCAAAAAATTCCAATTGAGTTCAAGACTAAATTTAGCTAATTGGTAAATTCTCTTAACAAACACTTCCATTTCTTCAAGCCAATCTTTGAGCAATCTTTGCACATTTGGAAAAGAATATTCTGGACAACTAAGTATTAGATTTTATTCAAGTAATGAATCATTGATGGATTTGACTATGAAATTTGATAACTCCCTTGCATCATTGATCAATTTCTTAACCAAACTAATATTGGCTTTCCATCCTTTGAAAATAATTTACTTTTTCATTTCATCAAATTTTAGGAAAGTCATATATCTTTCCTTCATCATTGTTTTTCCATTTCAACAGCTCATTGAGATATAATTTGGCTTCAGTGTAACATGTTATCATATCCACCATTTGATCAGTCAAGGTATCACCCAATTTTCATTGCACCTGAATCAATTCCAGTTTCTCACAGAATACTTCTTGTTGCTTTTGTAGCTGAGCATTAAGGTCAAAAGCCACATGATTGAATTTCACCAAACGGGCAGTCTTAGTCTGCAATTGGTCCAATTTCTATTATGATACCTTGATTTTCACATGTTTTGTCTTAATCTCCTATGCATGTTAAATTTGAATTACATTGAATTCCTTTTGTAGTTCTGTCAATGTAATTTCCTTTTGATCTAACTGAGTTTTCCATTGTGTTCTTAATTGCTCTTTTTCATTCATAAATTCCTTCTCCATAGTGGGAATATTTTCATCCTTCTCTCATAGAAACTATTGCACCTTTATTTCTTTATCAATGGTTGTAGAGGAAAATGCACCAGTAAATTGAGGCAATTTCCCAAGCTCTTTAGCATGGGAAATAGAGGGTCCTTTCCAAAGAACTTCAAGAGAGCAAGCTTGATATGTTTTCCCAGGGACTAGAGCCTTAGATTAATTAATATTCCTCTTCTTCCTACCTCTATTTACCACAAATTTGTGAATTGAGCTATAAAAAATTTACATTTTAGGAATCTCCTCAATATTGAGGAAAATTTCAGAAGTAGGATTAGCAAGAATAATCTCTACTATAGGTTAGATAGCCAATGACTTTTTCTTAGATAATGACTTCTCTAGCATGGTGTATTATTGGGAAGAGGGATTAATTTGTAAAGTCTACAAATAAGAATCGGTCTCTCCTCATAGGATCAAATTTTCTTGTTTTCCTTGCTTGGGTTGTTTCAGGGCCTGATCAAGCTATTCCCATACCTTTTCCATTCACATATCTATTGAAGGAATTTCACCACTAATGTTTGAAGAACTAGTTGTTGTTGTTGTTTTTTGCTAAGGAGGGACCACTGGTTGAGAGGAAGCTTATTTCTAAGTGGAAGACCTAGTGTCTTTTGGAGAATATTTTTTTTTGTAGGGGTGGTAACAATAAGTCTATAGGAAGAGGATCAATATTTCATTTATGAAAGTGAAAAATTGTTTTCGCTCCTTCACTAACAATGTCTCATCTACATTACTCAAAATTGTACTATAAGAGGAGGATTCAGTGAATAGATCATCAAAATTATGCTCCTCATGGAGATATTTTCTAATGCCATAAGCTATGGCAACTTGTTTTACTACTCCATTATGGTTATAAGGCCTAACCGAGATGGTGTCCAAATTCAATACCTCAATAGGTCGTAGCTATTTCTTAGCATGTCCATAATTGGTCAGAGAGAAAATACCAAAATATATATGGAATTGAGGCTAAACCTTCTTGTCAGAATCTTTCAACACCTTCATAATTCCATGGCCTATTGTCTTGTAAGTCACTTCCCTTCACAGAAACTTGTCTGGAATATCAAGGGTTAGGACATGGGGTTATGCATTGCTACCCAAGACTCTAATATATGTAAATGACTCTTCACTGAACCAATTCTCGATCTTGAGGTTTTCTATATCTTCTAAGGACATTCTGGGAGGTTTGGTTCCAAGTATGATGGCATAGATAGGGATAATGACCATGTGTAAAATTTAATAAAAACAGCCAAAATAACTGGACTCCCAAAGTATAATGTGATAAATATGAATTGATGAGAGGTTAGAAAGAGTCCATTTCTATCCCATGGCTGGGAAATCAAGAGAAAAATATAGACAATCCATGATGTAGGTTGGCATGCAAAATAGAGGAATTTTATTCCTAGACACACTGCGAGAGGTACAGAAAGAAAAAAATTGCATGGCTAGGTTATTAGATAATATAGTGACCTAGTAAAATAATTCACCCTAAGAAGCCCCTTTAGTTAAGGAAACCAAACTATCAGCAAATTTAGACCCATTGGGATAGGCATGCAATCTACAACTCATTGAGGCAAATTGACTGAAAGGAGAAACCAATGAGTCTATTGAGTACATATCATCCTCTTTAGATTTATCTTTATTTTTGTCTTTCCTCCATTATTTTATGGACTCAGTTGGTTCCCCGTGCTTCTTTAGGAAGTCCTGCACGTACTTCTTGTTGTAAATGCATGGTGGGTCTAGTAAATGGTACACGACCTGAAGTTCCTTTGCTATGAATGAGCCAATTATGGTGCTTTCTATGTGTAAAATTTCCATTTGGTAATATCTATGTTTTCCACAACCCATCTAACCATATTTGTATAAGGAAAAATTTGAGGCCTCGCTCCAATTCCATGCAAGAAAGAATTTTCCATATCCTGAGGGATTTCCTCTGAAGTTGATGTTTCATCATCAACCATGATTTTCCTCATTCTCAGCCCAGGCTCCTCATCCTCAAAGTATTTGTAAATGGATTCCCGTGAGTGCCCTAAATCTTTGGTATAGACTGTATTTGAGAACAACCCTCCACCTGGTATTTTTTCATCTTTTGCTTCCCTAAATGGACTAGTAGATTGTTGTATGGGTTCCTTCTTCTTTTCTTTAGCCTTATTCATTTCTTATTGGTGAGAGGATTCGAAGCTTGCCTATGGAAAAAGTGGAGGGATTAACATAATAGAGCTATTATGGAAAACAATAGAATTGAATGGTGAAATAACAGTGTAAACATGCTAAATAAGCTAGTTATAACCATAAATGTTCTAGCACAGACCATAAACCAAATATTTAAGTTGATTAGATAAGGAAGATGTGGGAGACCACATGGAGCCTTGCCATGTCACATCCAGGAGTAGAAATATCCTAAGGAATTGTAATTGGTATTTACTAAAGTTTCTATGGTTCCGGGATTTCAGGTATCTAGGCAATAAAGGACCATAAATAGATTGAACGACTGGAGGGGAATATCCCGTAATGAAATGAAATAGAGATTTGATGAAATATGGCATGGGATGACTTTAAAATGAGAGAGGAGTACTCAGAAGCCTGGATTCTTGTAAGTTTTGTTAATTGAAATTTTAAAAATGCTACAGGATTTCAGGTAGGAGGGAATTAAAGTGAAGAGGGGCCAAATATTGTTAAAGCAAAGTGAAAACATAAAATACAAGAATGTGGGCCATATGCTCGCTAAGGTGACATTGAACATGGATACGTAGATGCCCGTAATTTTTTTGAAAACAGAAATTTTAAAAATGTTATGGGCTTCCGAGGAGTTGGGATTAATAGAGTATAATGGATGAAGTGGAGTCTTTTCCTTATAAAGAAATATTAGCGTGGTTATAAAAAATGTGGGACTGCTTTTCAAATCACACCATTCAAGAAGGAGATGATATGGATCCCATAATCCCACATCCCTATTAGCTTTTGCAATTCAATTAGATAAAGCTACAGGGTTCCGAGTTTCTAGGGAGACCATTTCAATTTGTGCTTTTTCCGTTGTATGAAGAATTAAGTTAAGGTCGTGATGGTTCTTTTTAATGCATGTTTTATCATTAAAAATAATACTTAAGTCCCTAAATGTTTATTAAAGATAAAATTAAACACATAGATCAAATGAAATGGTCCCCATTATTATTATGAATGAAAAATTAATGGGGTTGTTGTTTTCTACAACAATTAATGATGCACTAGGTGAAATAGTTATCTCTGTAATGAATACAAAATTTATAAAGATAAAGGAATAAATATTACATGATATCATAGTGCTAGAATTCAAATTTCCCATCATAAGTTTCCCTCATAAACCAAACCAAGAAAAATTATCATCATTATTTGTGAAACTTATGAATATCTGCCCCATAAGGTATATAGTAATACAAAATTATATATTATTAACAACAAATTTAATTGATAATAAGCTTTGTGAATACAAAGTAATAAGAAAAGTTCAACATTAAATAAACTTCAATGCCACAGGTAGAGCCACTGCTTCAAACTGGCATCCATAGCCTTAATGGGGTTACCTTTTAACCCTGGAAATGCCAGTTTCCCATCCATTAGTAAGAGTTTTTAGAGCAATTATATTTGAAGTAATTTTGTGTTTTGAATTTAAGTTAATTGAAAGCCAATTTCCTGGCTTGGTGATCAAATTTTGACAATGCCATTCAAAAGACCTTACATGAGTGAATAAGTTAGCTCGTGATGAGTCCTCTTGTCTTATAGTCATATGGCTACAAGCCATTACACTGGCTTGGTGACCATATGTGGTAATGTCACAATTGTCAGACGCCATGATCATGGTAGGTCAAATCGTGATGAGACCTCCTATCTTTCAATTAATTTTTTATTTTTATTTTTGAATTACAATTGAACAAAGATTTTATATTTTTTTATGCTTGGCATATGTTTTATTTTATTTTTCCCTATCTTCCTATAGTTTAACTGGGATAATCTATGTTTTAGGGATGAGCAAGGTTGTTCCTCATTTGACTACACTAAGGCTAGGGAAGGTAAAGCAACATTAGAGGGAGAACGACCTCTTTCAATAGACTAAGAAGTAAGGTGAGGTGCCTAATGATGCTTTATTGGTTATCCTATTAGCCTAGAGTTAATAAAAAAAATCAGAGCCTTATCATCAATAGTTCATTCAATAATCCTCAAGATATTTTTGTTGGTTGATTATGCTAGTCCATTTCCTTGAGGGTAATAATTTGCAAAATATTTAATTTTAAAATATATTTTGAGTGAAAATTCCATAAGTGAATTTCCATAAAAATATAAGGTATTATCAAACATTAAATCACTTGGAAGACCAAACCTATTAATGAGATGTTTATCAATGAAATAGATTACTAGTTCTAATTTGAAATTTTTTATAGGTACGGCCTCCACCAAATTTGTGAAGTAGTCTATGGTTGTAAGAATATACTTTTATTTCTTAGAAGAGTAAGGAATGATCTCACCTATGATATATAGTCCCCCATTGTTTAAAAGGTTGTTCAATGTTAATTGGTTGTAGTGGTAGGGAAACCTTCCTCTGTTTTCCTTAAGCATTTTGGCATATTTTTCACTTTTGGACACAAGAATGAGCATATTTAAACATGGTTGGCCAGTAATAGCCAGCATGAAGGATTTTATGTGCAGTTGTGTCACCTCCATAGTGTCCACCAACTCGGCCATCATGTGTTTTCTGCAAGAATTTATCGACTTCAGATTTCTCCAGACATCTAAGCAAAATAGAGTCATAATTTTTTCAAAATAAAATACCATTCACAAACTTATATTGGTTTTCTTTTAATATGAAGGCTATGTCATTCTTAAGTTCTATTTTTTTTTATACAACACTCTCCAAAATTTCACTACATTCGAAATTTGGGGCCTACTACCACTGTCGTACATAGTGTTGCTTTAATCACAAATCTTGTTTCATGTTATTCTATGTGTTTCAAGTGTCTCTAAATGATTTGTCACACCAATTATAACATATTTAAGTGTATTTCATGGGCGTACCATCTTTGTTGTCATAAAATGACACTTTTGGGTCGCAGGCGCACACACTTCACACATTATACTTGGGGAATGTTTCGAAATTGGTGTTTTGATGTGTATTCATTATTGTTTGAGTTTGTCTAAGTTGTATTGATGAGTTGTATGTGTCACACATGGCTTATGTTTAAACTTATCCTATTCACCCCTTGCCCTATGTCTCAGACTGAGAAAAATTTTCGGTTTCAAAATAAACCCATTGATTCCAAGAGCACATGAATGCACTCTGAAGCCTTCATGGGCAATAATTTGTTGTTTGTAAGTACACCATGTACCCTCAAAGGGAACAAGATGTAGTTTGTAAGCCTCTTTCCCCTTCCTCACTCTGAACTGCACCCTCCTAGAGACCAAGTCTTCCTTGAGCACACTCCTTCAACTCGAAGAATTCTACCCTCCTATAGTGCATAGGCATGCCCTGAAGGCCTTAAGCTCCACCCTTCATCCTTCCCCAATGCACCATGCATCTTTGAGACCCTTTGAGAACATGAGTGCACTTCAAAGACCTGAAGCCTTAGCCTTCAACATTTAGGGGTGTACCATGTGCCCTCCTGGGCCTCCTGACCACATGAGTGCACCCCAAAGGCTTGAAACCTTCACCCTTCAGCCTTTAGGAGTGCACCCTACACCCTCCATCTCTCCCTTAAGTGCACAACACACTTGGGAAGCCCAAATCCTTCCCATTCATCCTTCAAACTTGCACCATGTGCCCTCCCTTGATTGTCTTCCTCTCCTCGTAGCCTCCCCTATTCATCCCTTCAGCCTTTCAAAGTGCACCCATGTGCCCTGAAGCTCCATTTTGGCCCCTTTAAGTGCACTGAAAAGGAATGAATAGAAAATATGCACAAAACATCATAGAATAGGATATTTTCAGGATGATAGTTTCTTTTCATGAGTGAGTCCAGATACATGTATGCTAGAAACATCATGGCAAGCACACATGAGGAAGATCATGCAAAGAAAATAAACAAATGAAGCATGTAAAGAATGAAGAACACTTGAATCTTAATGATCAAAGCACCAAGAGACTCCATTCTATTAAAGACTCTTTAAAGGGAAGAGACATCCACTATTGAAGATGCTTAAATAAAAAATACACTAGTGGCATCCATGTCATCATTGGAGAATATCCATGTCATCAGTCACTATTAGTCTCAGTCATCAAAGATAGTGGCATATCAAGTTTCATCGCACGATGATGTGGAAGTCATGAAGAACTGTTGTAATCATTGTAAAGACAAATAAGTGGAAGTCAAATACTCATGTATGAATTAAAGAGTCATGGAACTCCAACGACATGTAATACCAAAAGTTGTGTGGAATTCCAAATGTTGTAGAAGTCCACGGGTCACTATAAGTTGGAAATTCGAAATCCATGAGGATTTTAAAGTCCATTCCTCAAGTTATAAATAGATCCTCATTTCTCATGTAATGGAATTTTAACCTTAGATTCTCCCATAAGGCATTAGAGAGACAGAGTTAGTACTTTTGGGGAGCAAGTAGTGGCTCTAATGCTCCACTATTGGAGCTAGTGATGTTCATTGTATTTAAGTTATCTTAGGACTTTTTCTTAATATTGAAGCCTTCCATTCCAGTACATTTTCACACATGGATTGGGAATATTTCTAAGACTATTATTTGAATGTTTATGGTTCATGTTTACTTTCATTAGTACTAGGGTAATTGAACACTTTTGGTGACTTTGGTGCTTCTTGTTATAAATGGTTGTAATGTTTTAATGATTGGTGCATCCTTGTGAACAATTTTTCTTGAAGTTAGATGAGTCTTTATCATTTAAGTGTGTCTCCATTAGGGTAGTACTATTAATTCTCTCTTATAGTTTCACTTTAATTTCTCCCTGCAAAGTAAGAGAACCATGCTATATATTCAATCTAACATTCAAAAGGACAACTAAAGCCAAGGAATATCTTTAAGTGAACAGTAGTTAAGTCGTATTCCGAATGGGAATCCTACACCAAATGGTGTGAGGTCTATTTGGGATCTTGTATCGGGGATATCCCTTGTATGTTGATGGTATCCATCGTCATCAAAATTCTGGAAATAGAAGTAGGGCAGCTATTAAATTATGGTTGATAACTTTTCACACCCAAATCATTCATCTTTTGGACAAGGTAGAAACATTCTAAGCACCATTTTGACTTTGATCCATGAAGTAGGAAGAAGTTCTCAGTCTGGCCCGGAATCAGCCTGTGAGGTTACCTACAAGAAAATCCAAGTGATTTGACCTATAACTCATTAGTACACAAAGGCTATCAGACTAATTCCTAGAGTGTAGATGTAGGAATTTACAGGGTAAGTTCCTCAGAAAGAACACCAAAAGGACACCGCTCACAACCAGATCTCAAATCAATACACCAGTATTTTTGACGTGGTTAAAACCCTCAGAGAGGGAAATAGTCCACGGCCTGGGCCAACGTGGCTACTACAGGCAATTTATTAATAAAAGAATGAAATTTACATAAGCTTCTCTCATGCACGGTTAACCTACAAATGACCCTCCATGCGCTTTAAATAGAATTCATGGACCAATCGGGTGTCAAGCCACGGATCAAGTGTGGGTAATACCGAGGAGAGAATGAACCGTCGGATCACTACATATCGTGACCGTCGGATTGTAAGTTACAAAATGTACAACGGTAAAGAAACAGACTTTACCTAACTCTATACCTAACTCTATACTAGACCAAGTTGAACTTAACTTTTTCCTATGTGTCGGAATATCCTAACATCCCCCCTTAAGAACAACTTGGGATAGGATTGAAGGATTTA
>APFE031719655.1:116244-150571 GCA_000404065.3 Pinus taeda
TTTTATTTATTTACATACTTCTCATTTATTTATATTTTTATTAATTTACGATACCTCTTTTATAAATATGGTATTTGGGCCATAGGATTCACTTAAATAAAAACCTATTCTTGAAAATGGGCGAATGGATTCACTTAAATAAAACCTATTCTTGAAAATGGGCGAATGGAAGGTTGTAACTCCTAATTTCAAGGGCTAAATTTACCTTTTTTACCCTCTCCCTTAAAATAAGGTGGGCTATTTGAGGTGATTTGCAAAAATGTACTATGATACAAAATATTCGCCCACTAAAAATTTAAAATCCCTTAATTTCGCCAAAGGGCGAACATTCGCCCCTAAAATCATCCCTAATGATGTTATTAACAACTTCATTAACTAAGTTGGATCTAGATCCCACGTACAATGTCACATGATAGAGGTAGCATTTGACAATGATCTAGAAGAAGATCCTCTCAAAGACACTCATGACCAAACAATACCCACTACCTTTATTTCAAATAGAAAAAATATAGAGATTGAGCCCAGAAAAACTTTGAACATCAATAATAACCTGACCCCTGAGCAAGAAGAGAAGCTGGTCCAACTACTGAGAAAATACAAGGAAGCTTTTGCATGGGATTCTTCAGACATGAAGGGAATCGATCGCCATCTATGTACCCACCACATTTATACAAAAAGGGATGTGAGACCTGTTCGCCAACCCCAACGGAGACTTAACCCTCACCTGAAAGACATTGTGAAAGCTGAATTACAAAAACTTTTGGATGTAAACTTTATTTATCCGATCTCTGATAGCAAATGGGTCTCTCTGCTAGTAGTGGTGCCAAAGAAGAATGGAAAGTGGAGGATTTGCGTAGATTATAGAGAATTAAACAAAGCAACCCAGAAATACCACTTTCCCCTTCCTTTCATTGACCAGATATTAGATACATTAGCAGGAAAGAGATTATTTTCTTTCTTGGATGGCTTCAATGGGTACAATTAGATTCAGATTGCCCCTGAAGATCAGGACAAAACTACTTTTACCTGTCCTTGGGGAAAATTTGCCTACAAAGTCCTACCCTTTGGCCTATGCAATGCCCCCACCACATTTCAAAGGGCCATCCTCAACATCTTTTTAGATTTAATAAATGAAGAGCTTGAAGTATACATGGATGATTTCACACCATACGGAGATGATTTCGACCCAACACTAAACACATTGGAAAAGGTGCTATAGCGATGTATCGCCACCAGGCTCTGTTTGAGCCATGAAAGGTGCTATATGATGATTATTGAAGGACTTGTCCTAGGTCATTATATCTCAGTGGCTGGAATACAAGTAGATCCAGCCAAAATTCAAATAATTTTGTTAATACCTACTCCTATCACACAGGCAGAGGTACGCAGTTTTCTGGGATTTTCTGGTTATTATAAGAGATTTATAGAAAAATTTTCTCAAATAGCTGCAACTCTATACACACTAACAAGGAATGTTGATTTTGTTTGGACAGATAAATGCAACCGTGCTTTTGAGGATCTGAAAAATCTTGTTTCAATGGCCCCAGTGCTTAGAGGCCCAAATTGGGACCTGTCATTTCAAATTTCATCAGATGCTTCAAACACAGCTATTGGAGTTGTCCTTGAGCAGGAAGAAGACAAAAAACCATATGAAATCTATTACATTAGCAAGAATTTGTCTCTTGCTGAACTAAACTATACTGTTACTGCAAAAAAAAAAAAGCTATAATACATGCTATAAATAAATTTAGGCATTATATCACTAGATATCCTGTTGTTTTATATACAGATCACTCAGCCATAAAATATTTAGCAAATAAACCAATTACAAATGGTATAGTAACAAGATGGTTGATTTTATTACAGGAATTTGACATCACAATAATAGATCGACCTAGGAAAGAGAATTCTTTAATTGATTTTCTCTCACGAATGCCGAAGCCAATGGACGCAGTAGCAGTTGAAGATCAATTTCCAGATGAACATTTATTCGCTATTACTATCAAGACACCTTGGTATGCTCATGTTGCAAATTATTTAGCAGTAGGCAAATTACCAAAGCATCTAACCCGCAATGAAGGAAAACAGATTGTTCAACATAGTACCTGATTTTCTTGGATTGGGGGCTACCTATTTCATACAGGGGCAGATATGCACATTAGAAGATGCATCCATGAAGAAGAAATATTTGACATTCTAAAAGCTTGTCATGATGGACCATGTGGAAAACATTTTGCAAATCAAAGAACTGGTCACAAAGTTCTACAAACAGGGTATTACTGGCCCATAATCTTCAAAGACGTGAAAAATTTGTTCAAGCCTGTGACAGTTGCCAAGGAGTAGGATGCCCTGGATAGTTCGATGAAATGCCTTTGAACCCATAGCTAGTAATCGAACCATTTGAGCGTTGGTTGCTCGATTTTGTTGGTGCGATCAACCCATCATCAAACCAGAAAACATTTATTTTGGTAGCAACAGAGTATGTTACCAAATGGTTTGAAGCAGAGGCACTTCCAAGAGCTATAGAGGACTCTGTCATTCATTTCCTATTCCAAATATTTGCGCTATATGGCCTCCCAAGAGACATAATCACGGACAGAGGACCATAGTTTGCAGGTAATAAAATTGCTGCAACATTAAAAAACTATCATATTCAACACAATATTACCACTCTGTATCACCCACAGGCAAATGGCCAAGTAGAGAGCATGAATAAAGTCATAGAGGCAATATTAACAAAGACCATTGTGTCACATAGACGTGATTGGGCTACAAGATTGCCAGAAGCGTTGTGGACATACTGAACAACGTGGAGAAACACCACCGGTTATTCACCATATTAGCTAGTATTTGGAAAGGAACCCATCTTTCCAATAGAATTCGAACTAAAAATGCTAAGAACAGCACAGGAAGTCAGTCTAGATTTAAATGAGGCTTGGACTAATAGACTACATCAAATCAACGAGCTATATGAAACAAGGCTCTCATCTCTTCAACATACTACATTAATCTAACAATAGAGAGAAAAATGGCACAACACCCTCATCAAAAAGAAAATCTTCCATGAAGGAGATTGGGCACTCCTATATGATTCCAGGTTTCAAGATTTCTGGGAAAACTTCAGACTCACTGGCTAGGACCGTATGAAATCCAGAAAGTGCATGATAATGGCACTATTACTTTGACTACTATTGATGGATCTGGACATACCTTTAAAGAAAATGGCCACCAAGTTCGACTATACCACAAACTGCTTACTCAGAAATCCTTCTATCAGCAACTCCGAGAAGATTCTGACATGCAGATTTTGGCTGACAAAGAGAGCTCTTCCTTGCCTTCGGTTCACTAAGTAATTTGATTGCTTTTAAATTTTGTACATAACTTTTTATATTTTGTTTGTGTAAATTACTTTCTGAGCAGATTTCTGCATTTCTACAATTTTTTTACATTTTATGTTCCTTTCCGAAGGAACAACACTTTCACCTCTTTGTTGTTCCTTTTTGAAGGAACAACACTCTTTGCATTTTGTTGTTTCTATTAGCCTCCTGCTCATAGCAGGTATTCATCTTTCATGATCGACATTTTTACATGCCAAATATGTCATGCTCCGCAGGCTGCAATGTTCCATATTTGATACTCAGGCCAAAGAAGTGTCCATGAGATTCTGCCAGCCTAAGTGCCTCTGCTGTATTCCAAATTTTGAGGAGTTATTCCATTTTTGAAGAATTTTCAGATAAAGGGAGGTCCAAACGGCTTAATCTTGGTCTCCCTAGGTTTCAATTTCTTGTTGTAGAATATAGAGAATCATTGTCTACCCAAACAACTTAATATGGGCAGATTCGTAGATAGGTAGAGAAGCAAGGGTGCTCAATAGTCTAATTTGAGCCCCTGGATGAAATAAGTATAGATGTAGATAGGAGGAAAATAGAAAAGAAAAGTTGTAAAGTTGAGTTTGCAAGTTCAAGTGCACCCAAACTAAAAGAAGAAAAAAATGCTAGGTGTATTAGGTTGGGTAGGTAGTTTGAGGTTGCAGGAGTAGATTGGTAATCACTTGTGGTCTTGTCAAGAAGGACTCATATCATTTATGGCATTGGCACCCAGCAGTGACTTAATGGTACAACAGTGGAAGCATGACTAACTTCCCCTTCATCCCCTCAGAAATCATTTACTAACATCCCCCCAAGGACCTTGGGATCTGCCCAACAAGTCCTGCTTTCAGTTCATTTGTGTGAAATATCAAGTCAAGTTTTGACTTTCCTCAATGAAAAGAAGACACATTTCTTGTGTAAAATCATTTCTCCGTATCTCATTCAAATCACATGTCTAAGTTCCAGATCTTGGACTTAGCATCATTTCCCTTACATTTCCATTTCACCAAGTCATATTAATTACTAAACTTTATTATGTAACTCCCTATCTATCTCCCCTTCCCCTACTAAAACTATGTTAAACAACTCCCCTATATACCCCCCCCCCCATGGTTGAAAAATAACCATAAAGTATCCCTTGGGAATTACTAAATTTGCCTGAAACTTAGTAAGAACCCTCCTTTTGTCTCAAAAACTGTCTTTTAATGCCTTTGGACTCCTCCCATGGCATAAAACCTCCCTCCGATCTTTTATGTTACCCTTTTCCCTTCATAAAAACCCACATTTCTAATGTTTACCCCCTGCATATGAATAAACAAATGCTAAAACAACACACGGGCCCTGTCCCTAACCTTCCGCCATCTTACCTGTCCCGTCGGCCATTAGATCTGGTTCTCCCTAAGATCTATGGTGGGTGGGCCTTTTCCTACCCCGATGTGCCGGGGGTTAGTGTCCGAGAGATGGGTGGTTTTCTCGTCGTACTCCCACCACGCGTCACCCTCCCCGCTGTGGCGAAGCCCCTCCTCCAAAACCACCCACGCCCAAAGGTGGTGCGCCTAAAACCGCATACCGCTTCCCCCCTTGTGTGACGTAAGCACCACGTCACCCTGCCACATCAACCTACCGTTTCCCCCCTTGCGTGACGTAAGCACCACATCACCCTGCCACGTCAACCTACCGCTTCCCCCCTTGCGTGACGTAAGCACCACGTCACCCTGCTGACATCATCATCCGTGCTGGGTCCCACTGCTGACGTCATGCTTACATCACCTGTGGTACCGCTGACGTCACCTGCCATACCGCTGACATCATCCGCCGAAAGGAAAGCGCGCAAGTGCGAAATCGATGCTTCGGAGGCTTGGAATCAAATTCTGAGGCAGTTTTTGATGCGCGATTCGCTACGGGAAATAGGCCAAAATGGGGAATCTTTATTTTTAGTAGTTATTTTTGCCTCGAAAGGGTAGAAAAGGGGTGATTTAATAGTTTTTAGCATATCAGAGAAAAGAAGAAGCCCAGATTCAATTAAAGATTATCAGTGAAGTGGCAAAGAGTATCAAATCGACCATAAGAAAGCGGTGAAGCCATTTAAGGCTCTCAGACCACAGTTAATGCACAATAAAGCCACTCAAGAGCAGTGGAATAGAGACCAATGCGTAGTCATGATGAATGGCCATCGCATAATAACAAAAGACAGATAGCCTCATTTTTGAAACAGCTGCCCCCAGCACAACATTAGATAGATATTTTCATTACTTATAAGACAAGTTAGGTTAACTGCATTTTTTTCCTAAAGATCTTCTAGCAGATCTTTTTTGTAGATATTTTGCCTATAAATACAGCCCTGAACAATGTAATAAGGGTTGGTGGGTTGTTTGGTTGATCTCTCATTTTTGAGAGCTACACTGTAAATATTAAGAACTTCTGTAATCAAAGATTGCTAGAATGCTTGCATCTGAACTGGCTGGTTGTGCTTTTAATGGATGAAGAAATTGGTATGGAATTCTCGTGCTTGCTCATGGTTCAATAAGTTTTTCCTCCCTTCGTTTATCAGTTTATACATAGTTGTACCAAATATATATCATAATCTAAGTTGCAGCCAAAAAGAATAGACCAGAATTGGTTTTCATGCCCTCTGTGCTCAATTCTTGTAACTTTCCATGTTTTCCTCTGAATTAGTGATGAATATGCATTCTTAATTGTGCATGTTTAAGCTATTCCCTTCACATATGAATGCTATCTGAGAATTCTTCATTGCTCCTAGATATTATTCATCCACTTCCCCTCTTTGGCTGGATGAAAGATCCTTGATTGCCTCTCATCCCCTGACCTCCATTTCATCCTTGTTCTAGCATAAATCATTGTGCCATGTGTAGCTATCCTACTCCATATTCCCCTCTTCTACCAAAGAAAACACACCTTTCAGTTCAAATCCATTTACTCCATGCCCAATGGTTTGAACTTCTTGCATTTTGCATGCCAACTCTGTTTGAATAGATCAACCATCCCATCCATCAAAACCAAAACCCATGTGCCTCATATCTACCCTAAAATCATCCCTTAAACAAAGTTAAATCCTAAAGAGAGAGCCCTCTCTGATTGCTGGTAGGCTAGGACCTGCAGTCCAAAGATTGGTTTGTGGTTACCTCGGCCGTATTCCCTTGGGAGTCAAAGGGAACAACCTGAGTGATAACAGTTCCTTTCCAAAGGAATAGCACTTTCATTGTTTTGTTGTTCCTTTTCAAAGGAACAAAACTTTTCATTTTGTTGTTCCTTTCTGAAGGAACAACATTTTTGTTGTTTTGTTGTTCCTCTTTGAAGGAACATCACTTTCGTATTTTGTTGTTCTTTTTCAAAGGAACAGCATTTCCGCTTGTTTGTTTTTCCTTTCCGAAAAAACAACACTTTCACATTTTGTTGTTCCTTTCTGAAGGAACAACACTTCTGCATTTTCGTTGTTCCTTTCCAAAGGAATAGCACTTTCGTTTTTGCTGTTCCGTTTCGAAAGAACAACACTTTCATTTTTTTGTTGTTCCTTTACGAAGGAATGACACTTTCATTTTTTTGTTGTTCCTTTCCAAAGGAATGGCACTTCTGTTTTTTGTTGTTCCTTTCCGAAGGAAAAACACTTTCGTTTTTATTGTTCCTTTCCGAAGAAACAACATTTCCGCATCTTTTGTTTGCATTTGCTTTATTTTCTGTTCTAATTAAGGAACAGTTGTTGTTCCTTTCAAGGAACAGCAGTTTCGAATATATTTTTTTCCTTTTGCTTGTGGTTTTTGTGTGCAAATATTATTTTGTTGTCCCTCTAAAGAAACAACAGTTGTTCCATCTAAAGAACAACACTTTTTGAGTGCATTTTTATTCTTTTTTGTGTGTATGTGTGTTTCACCATTTAGAGGATTTTTGTGAGCAATGGTCATTTAAGGCATAGCTATACATTTATGCAAGAATACAAAAACTAGAGGATATTGAAATCAACAAATCAAAGAAAAATTGTTATCTTTAAAAGAAATTGCTTTGAATTGATAAGAAGAAGAGAAAAGGACACAACTATTTATGTTAGTTTGCTCTCTTTATTTTCACTAATACCAATGTGATTGATTATTTTTATCATGATGGTTCTTTCTAAATCCCCATAATTCTCTTTCATCATTATTATTGAATAAGAATAAGGGCATATTTTTTCTATTGAGATGTTCAGACTTCTTCCACCATCCCTACTCTTAAGGAGTGTTGAGCCACCCTCTGTATATAAATATGAAAGTGTTATATAAAATAAAAATAAAAAAGAATAAGAAAAAGATACATATCTATATGATTACTAACATGATTTGTCAGTTGAAGGATAGGGTGTTTCAAGAGCTAGCCTACCATGATCACAAGGAAGAAAGTGAAGTGGCATTCCCACTATGGCCACCACACCAGGGATATGATCCGAGAGGCACATCATAAAAATAAAAAATTCCTTGGAACAGGAGGTCGCATCACAAGCCGGCTTGCCCACCTTTCACTCCTTCCTAGTGAATGGCATTGTGATTCATCTGGTTACCAAGCCAGCACAATGGCCTCCATTCTGACATCGCACAGCACTTTCTTAGGCATACACAAAGGATTATGGTTCCAAGGGTGAAATAAGCAACTCTATTAAGGTTATGGACACCTGTGGGCAACAAAGCTCTGTTGATGGTATTGAAGTCATATTTCTTATACACCAATACTCATTATAAACCCTTCTTCTTATATCTTTATACTGATTTCGAATGAGATTATGTCATATAACCCTTTCGAACCTTTGATACATGAAAATAATTTACAAATCAATCATGACGGTTAAAGTGGATAATGACCGCATAAGAACTTTTATTCACATCAGCTATCCTATCCTCCATTTTTCACATCATATCACAACATTTCCATATTTATTAATGATTTCCATCATACGCCTCGATTTCAGTATTCTGCTCATTTTTGTAAACATGTCATATATCTATACGTTGTTCCTTTATTCCGTTGTATGATTGCAGTTTAGCATGCTGCTCCTTTATTTGACGGCCGAGGATGACCTATCACATTACAGGGGGGCACGGGAGATCTCCATAATTCACTGGCATATGCGTCAGCTCATTATTCGGAGGTATTATGACTTCACCAAAACTAAAGAATAGCAAGTCTAACGGTATTTCGTTTCCTAATATGCATGGCTTGTTGTTCCAAAGACATTTCCGTGTTTTGCTCTGCAAAACTTAGCAGTGAATTAAAGTCTGAACAACTTGTTGTTCCATCATCTTCTCTGTGTTTTTTTAACAATAAGCTAAAAATTTGAACAGCTTGTTGTTCCATCATCGTCTCTGTGTTTTTTCAGTGTGCTAAGCGTGAACAAGATGGGAGGAAGATAAATTTGCAGTGAGCCATAGGTGTTAATGGTCTCTGACGCTGCACGAGAAATCTTAGCAAGGGCAGGATGGATAGCCTACCTTAACCATCTACAGCAATCTAACGAGACGGTGGAAATCGAGTTTCTACAGAATTTGCAGGAAAATCATTCCATGGTGAGAGGGAGATAGATAACAGTCACAGATGACATAATTGCTGAAGTTTCAGGACTGCCAGCTGTTGGACCTGTATGGAATCTAAAAAAGGTGAGACTACGATACACCACAACCATCTTCCAGGACGAAGGGCAGAACCTTACTGTTAAAGGGAAAGGAGTCCTGCCGGAAACCCTAGGAGAGCCTTGGGCAGAATTGGCAAGAATTATCCAAAGCTACATCACTTGCAATGGCAGAAAAGATGTGGTAAGACCACATCATCTCAAAATATTAGCTGTGTTAAAGCAAAAATGTGTTGTGAATTTGTCTGCGTTCTTAAATTTTTTATTACATGATGTTGCCTGATGCATGAGAAAATATCGCCATGTAGAGTCAGTAGTAACCCATCATGGTTTAATTCAATTGATAGTTAGTTAGAGTCTAGCCATGTGGTCTATAGAAGAATTGATTTTCTCTATAGATGGGGGATTGGCCTTGCCAGCACCAAAACAAAAACATATTGCTAGAACATCGAGTAGACCACTGAAACGAAGCCAATTTGTCAGATTGGCAAGGAGTAGAGGAATGTTGGGAAATTCCCAAGGAAACATTAGTCAACCTGTAGAAATACATGATTCAGATGGCAAACAACCCCCACAATTTGAAGGTGGGGAAAATGAAGAAGAATTAGAGGGAAACGAAGAGGAAGAACCGGAGGAGATAGAGCAATCTGGTCAGGAAGAAGGGGAGGAAACAAAGAAACGCAACAAAACTCCATTGCAAAACCCTCTGCAAGAAGATGAATTGGCCAAATTTTGGCCAATATGGGTGAGTATGTCCAACCTCATAGCCCACTCAACCCCCATATCGAAGAAGGGCCACAAGAGCACTCTGCTCATGATAAAAGTGCATCTGAGGAAATGTGTGACAAGGAGGAAGAAGAAGAGGATCACTATGCTCATGATAAGAGTGTATCTGGGGAAAAGAGTGACAAGGAGGAGGAGGAAGAACAATCTGTTCCTAGTCAGAATACACCCGAAGAATTGCATGATGAAGAAGAGGTAGAAAAAGAAGTTGCCGAAGAGACAGCAGAAAAAACCAGGGTTTCTACCCCCGAAAAACCTAATCAATAGAACACTGAGGAGGTGTTCCAAGAAGGAAACATGGAAATTGGCCAAGGCGAAGGTACAACGCCTGAAATACAAATCTCGGGCCTGAGAAAAGAAACAGTTGTTCCTTCTAAGAAAACAGATGAAATTAAAAAATTACGAAAGGAATAGCAGAGATTACTTAACGTAATTAAGCAACTTCGACAACAAATAAGAGTTTTAAAAATGGGGAAGAACTCAAACGGAACCTCTAGGGCAAAGCATGCAACCACCCAGGCAAAACCCCATAAGAAAAAGACCAAGAGGACTCAAGCCAAACCTATTATTCAGAATTGCAAGGAACAACATTTGGCTATTGCAAATCCAAAAGCACAAATGAACAACACACCGGCCTGTGGTAAGGAAGTCCAGATAGACTAGACAGTCTGTGAGAAGGAAACTCAAACCATAAAAACTAGATGTTGCAATAAGGAGATCCAAGTAGATCTCTAGCCCAAAATTATCATGATGGTTAATGACCCAAGGATAGTACCTCTACAAAAAGATTTGGCACAAGCCCAAAAAACGATAGAGAAACTCACAGAGGAAATTGTTCCTCAAGAAAAATATCTGAAGTTGCAACAGCAGCTAAAGAACATCAATGCATCAGAAATCTAGGCCTTCAATGGATGGCGAAAGGCAGAGGAAAGAGGAAGAAAGGTAACCCATAGAATATACATAATTATAAATCAAATGGATACCTTATGTTCTCTGTATACTGATGTTCTAGCATGTAGGGAACCCACCAGAAACTATGCTTTGTTTTTGATGGAAAGATATTTACAATTGAAAATTAAGGCTGTCAAGACAGGAGTGCCTATAGAGATAAAAACCATTGATGATTTCATAAACTATTGTAAGAATTACAGGGTGAAAGTTCAACAATTTTTATGTGAATTTTCTTTGCACAATCTTGTGTTATATGGAGAAACAAAACAGAACCCTAGCCCTTTTGTGGGTGATGTCCAACTTCAGGCATTTATTTCTTTTGGTGTTAATAAGATAAAGTGGCTTAAAGCCTACAATGTCTTCCAGAGACAGGAGAATGGATTAGATCTATGGGTAAGGGGTGAACCTAGAGACCTATTGCAATTATGGAATAAACATAGGAGCTTAATGAGAAGTCAAGGTGTAATCTAAACATTGGGACCTAATCACACAGCAGTCATCTGGAAAGGGGTAGAATACTTCTTAACCATCAAAGACCTTGCCATAGCAGTAGCAAAATTCCGATACCAAACTTCTAATCAGAATATCCAAAACAGAGAGCCATTCAATTATGAGAATTTTAAGCTAGCTGCTGACCGCCTGGTTATATATGGTGACCTCATCTTGAGAGAAGGCCCATCTTGGTTAGGTTGTAGGTTCTGAAGTCCAGTCATTTGGTATCTTGCACCAGGGTATAGAGCCTTATATGAATTTCCTAAAGGTTAGACAGGGCATATTTTTGAAATCTTAGCTAGGAATCATGGTTGTAGACCACCGATTGAGAATCCTTCTCTAGCCTATTCCCTAACTTCCTTGCATGTCAATTACAATGTTTTCATGAGGGCATGAAAAAGGGTAAGCAGGGGGGTGTGTTGAGCATTAGAAAAGGTACGTAATTGCACTTACTTCGTTATCTTTTCCTTTAATTCATAGCTTCTTTACATTATGAGATGGGCATATGATGAAGGATTATGATAAAGTTTAAGAGATTTGTGAGTAACGTAAAATGACTAATTATTACCCTTTTCTATGCAGAAAATGAAGAAAATGGAAGATCGCCATTTCAGAGGAAAAGACAAGGCAAAACCAACTGATATCCCTTTGATAGGGAACCACATCCAGACGAGGCAATCCAGATCGGAGCGCATGAGCCAGGAAAAAGAAGAAGAAATGCCATATTTGCGCAACAAGACAAAGAGATAACTGAAGGATAACGATATGGCAAATCCCTCAGGATCCTTTGATCCTAAGGGATCGCTACCTTAATAATATTTGTATCTTTGGTATTTCTGCCTGGCTGCTATTAAAAGGGACAATGCTGCTAGCCCAAGGGGCGGATTATTGTTTTTTTATCAAATTTGATGTTGCAAACTGAACTTTGGTCATCAACTCTCTTTAAAGAGCAATTACTGTAACTCTGTTTTCATGATTAATACATAAACTTTGTTGATGTTCCATCTTTGATTCTAGAGTAACCACAGCAGTGCCCCTGGTGGCTAAGGGCCCAGCCCTGGTGGATCACTTGCTTTCTGTACCATTATTTTCCAATTCCAAGTCGTTTGTGGTTTGATTTATTTTACTTGCTTCATTTAGTAATATGTTGTTCCTTGTCATTTCATTTACTAGCTTTGTTATATTTAATTCGTATTTGAATGGTAAGGTTATCATTTGCAACTAAAATGTTATGTTATTCATTCTGAAATCAAATTGCATTGTTGTTCCTTTACAGACTGACATTACTGTTCATTTACAGAATAACACTGATGTTCATTCACAGATCGGTATTGATGTTTATTTAGTTATGGTTTACCTCTATTTATGATTGTTGTTCATTTGGATTACTGTTCCATTGCAACTGCAATTGTTGTTCCTTTATAACCATGGTTAATATTTATTATGCTAAACTCGGATTACTGATTCCATCATTATGGATTCACTGTGTGTTAACATTTGATTTAGTCCATTGTGTGTTTACATTTGATTTAATTCGTTTTTCAATATTTCATAGACTTACTTAAGCTTGTTGTTCCATTCTTGGCTTGTTGTTCAAATCATTTCCTAGTTAAAGACTGTTGCTCAATTCCTTTAGATTAGGTTGTTGCCTAATTCATTCCTGTAAGTTAAATCTTTGTTGTTCGATATTTTTAATAGATTAGTTGTTGTTCCCTTTTCTGTTAATTAAATTATCATGTCCAATAATTGCTTTGGTGTGAACAGAATGATCTGCAACTGTAGTGAACATTGACTATTGTTGTCCGGTTCCCAGATTGGAGATCTTCTCTTTGATTGCTTTTTATTTGCATCAGTTTACAAAGGAAAGAGTTATCATTACTGCATCCTTGACTGATAAGTGTTGCAATTTCTTAAATGAATAATTTAGCTACAAAGCATTTCAATTTCTTGCCATTACATTTAGAGTTTATTTCCAGCATTTATTTACTTTTGTAAAAGCACTATACTACTAGCATTACTCTTGACAAGTGGCCGCCTCAAACTGAGTACACTCTTGAGATAAAAAATCGTACCTGGATTGATAATTAATGTAGGGTAAATAGAGGTTAAAAACACCCTTTTTACCACTCAACACCTACATTGGTTAAAGAAAGAAAAAATTTTGGACATGTAGTGAATGCATTTCATTGTATTTACAATGCTTACAAGAAGAATGTCCAATATCCAAAACAAAGTGAGCCCCCTCCTCAAAAGCAAGATGGATGATATAATTTAATGAGTAAGGGGTCCACATCTGAATAATAATTAATAATATAGGACTTAAAGATCAGTTGCTAAGAAGAATCACAACAACTATATTCTTGCTCAGAATGTACAAAGTAAGTCTAAAGATGCAACTAAGTCCAAAAACACTTCCCCCAGTAACAAGGGTAAGTCTAACACTCTGAAATTTTTGAATAAGGTCACCCCTCCAGATACTTCAGCATTGCTGCAACAAGTGAAACAATTGATTATAACATAGTAGAAGATATGAAGAGGACGTGGGCCATATGTCTATCTAAGAGCTCACAAAGATTGCAGGCCAGCATGAACTTATTTTCCATAACTTTTCACAACCTTCTATAGGTAATAAAACTTATTCCTCCCAAAAGGTTTCAGGTAACTCTTCTAGTCCCCTTGAATCTGTAGTGAACGTTGTAACATTAGAAGCTATCACTCTTTGCCCTCTATTTTTATTGACTTTTGAAATTTTTCATTATAATTTCCATACTTGTTTAGTCAACTTTGGTGAATCTATAAATGTAATTCCATTATCTATTACAAAGAAAATAAATTCTAAATGGGACAAAACTGATGCATAAATCATTCAGCTAAATATATCTCTTGTCCAGGATATTGGTGAACTTAAGAATGTGCTTATCAGATTATCAAAAGAAAATTGAGTTCACTAGTGTATAAACATTGTAATTGTGGACATTCCAGAAACTTATGGGGTACTTCTGAGTAGAGATTGGTCTAGAAAGTTACAAGGGTACTTTGTGATAAACTAGTCACATTTATGGCTTCCCTATAAGGGCTGAGATAACCAGATTTTGGTGGAAACCAAGGCATATATGAAATACATCATGACACTACTTGAAGGCCACAATGAGCCTCTTGTGTTTTCTGATCTAATATTTGGGAATTTTTTTTCTTGAAACTAGTCTCAGGTGTTATCAGGTGCATCCATCACCCTTTCCACCAGATACACAGCTGAAACTCCTTCTTCATTCTCCAACTAGTGTAAATGAAGCATGTAATATAGATGTACATAATAATAATAGTAATAGTAGTATAGGAAGTATATTAGTAGGTCATTATATTTTGACTTTATATTTTGATGGTTGAAATACGTAGGATGGTTTTGGAGCTGGTTTTGTGCTTACATACCCATGCAATAAGAAGTTTATCATTTCATGCCATATGGAATTTGAGTTTACTAATAATACTTTTGAATATGAAGCATTTGTGTTTGGATTGAAAAGGGCCATCAATCTGAAGGTAAAAGTTCTAAAGGTAATATGTGACTCAGAGGTGGTCACTGGTTAGGTACAAGATACTATCCATTGTGTCTCACCACATCTTAAAAACTACCAGAAGGAGTTATGGATTTTAATTAATAATTTTAAAGCTTTCAATATTATTTATGTTCCTAGACTCAGAAATGTCACAGAAAATGCAGTCACTAGGATGTTTCCATTAAAAAGTGGTTTTTCTATTGTAATCATATATAAACCATATGTACTAGACAACATCACTAACTTACATGTTTTTAATGATGACCAAGAGATACTTCACTTTATAGCTAATGCGGATATATTCGAAGATGTTGTCATACATGAGGATGACCACAATTGGGCATTGTATGACACATCCAATGTTACGAAAGGAAACACTATGCCTAAGGGTGTGGTGTCCCTAGAGAACTTATATGACATGAAAAATTGATTTAGAGGACCAACAATCCATAAACTATCATGGATATTCCATTGGAGACTTCGTCACAATAGATCTAATAATAATATATTAAAATTCTGAATTTATACATTATTACAGTTTTATTAAATCTCTAGATCTATTGTGCATGCATGCAAATAGAAATTATGTAGAAAATTAGATAATGAAAAATTAATCTCATGCATACACACACACATAAGACACAATATATTCTCTAGGAAACCCTTTCAGGAGAAAACCCAGCTGGAAGGTGAGGTCAGTTCGCTCTCTTTCTCTTTTTGGAAATAGGGTCACAAGTACAAAGTAGTAAAGTCTTTGGCCCTTGGGTTGCTACAGTGAAAATATCCTCTCTTTTTGCTCTACCTCCTACCTCTCCTAGCTATCTTTTCTCAACTATGGAACAAAATTCTCTCGAAAGAATGGAATGCCTCTTCCTCCTATAGGCCCAGTTATAACACAACCAAATAGCATAGTAGTGGTTAAGATTGACTACATCAACTATTAACTAGAGTTAAAATATAAACTCTTCTAGAGTCTTTCACATCAAAAACATATGGCTAGCTTGATTTCTATGAATAATGGGGGTTAACATGACATCACCCTGAACTATAGGTGTGAAAACAGGAAGGTAAACTCCTTAGTGGCATAAATTTTGCATATGGAATATGTTTGATGTGCTTCCTACATCGTTGGAAATATATCTATGTGTACAATAGCATGAAGAGGTTTCATGCTAAAGCCACAAGTTTTTTCTACCAAAAAGTGTCATTTGATGCCTCAAAATGCTCCTGGAAGGTTTCAGACCCTGTTTCACCAAACTGGGTCCCACAGTAAAAACGGTCACATGAGATGATTCCTCCACATTTTCCACTTTGAATGTGTCAATATGGATGACAAACAATATAATTATCTAATCTAGATCAACCAACCAACACAAAGACCCAGATCTCAAAGTTATAATTCAAACAAGTCAATCTTGGGACCCAAGAAGATTTAAGGTATGTGAACCTCAGTATGAGTTGTTCTCCATAGGAACGACGGGCATTTATCCTCTTATTCAAAAATTACCATCATGTATTTGCATGAATATACAATTATTTAAAGACATAAGACACTCGTATTATCCAACGCATAATTCCTATAAAAGAAGGGGTAAATCATTTCTAACAGAAGTTATGAAAAGTTCATCCAACACTAGAACCACTTATCCAAAAGGAATTGAGAAAGTTCTTGGATTATTAGATCATATTTAAAGTCAAACATTCCACTTGGGTTTCCAACTTGGTCCTAGTTAGAAATAAGGTTGCTGAAATATGTCTATGTGTTGATTTCAGAAATCTTAACCGAGCTTCTGATAAAGAAAACTACCCAGTGTCATCCATGGAACAAATCCTTCAAACAGAACCTAGGTCTGAAATTTTTTTGCTACTAGATGGTTTCTCTAGTTATAATCAAGTGCTAGAAGTGGAACTAGACAAATTAAAAAATACCATCTAGAAAAAATGGGGGATGTTCACTTTCAATAGGATGCCATTTGGACTTATAAATGCAAGTGTGACTTTTAAAAGAGCGATGGACATCACCTTCCATGCCCTTATAGGTCAAAGAGTCACTATTTATTTGGATGATGTTACTATATGTTCCAAGAAAATATCATATCATGTACATCATCTGAAACAAATATTCGAACAATGTCAAAAGTATGGGATTTCTCTTCATCTCAGTAAGAGCATCTTCTGTGTGTCTGTTATAGCTCCAAATACTACCTTATGTATTTGTCATGCTTGGTTTATGGCCTAGGGCAACCCCTCCTTCCATACTTGGTCCAAATATTCAAAAAACAGTGTTTTACTCCCTATGCGTGACTTTTCCTTGTATTAAACGCATGTCCATGCAGGTTAGGCTATACCCAACCCGCGTATATGCCTTAAAACACTTAAAAAAATTAAATTTTTTTAATTATGGGCAGAGATCATGGGCTTTACCTATTGATTACCTTTAGTGCCCGTGGCCCAATTGTTTTCCAACTAAAAAACTACTTTGGGAGAAGTATAAAAAGACTTCAACGGGAAGGCCTTAGGGAGGAGAGAAAATAGAGAATTGCTCTGCTAAGATTATCCCTTGATCAAGTCTGAAGATCCCTATGCTTCAAGCACTTCCCCAAGTTTAGGAAGCCCTTGTTTCCCAGAGAGTTGATATCCTTTCACTTGTGTGGAGATATCCTTGTGTTGGTTATGGAAGGAGCCTTTTGAATACCGGGATTGGACAAACCTGGAGGACGGTTCTGCTTGGAGCTGGAAGAGGAAGACTCGGGTGAACTATTTCTATGTTTTGATTATAGTTATTTGCAATAAAAGAAACAATGTCTTGTTCTTGATATCAACTTTGTTCATGCATTTGATGTTATTGTTTTGGTTTATGTATGAATGACTATTTCAATGTATAACTAACCATCTATTTATATGCTATAAAGTTGATTTCACTATAATGCTTCATTTATATGTTGTTGTGTGTCTTTGAATTGGTTTTTTTGCAGGTTCAAAGATCGTGAGCAGTTACAGAGGGTTTAAACCCTAGCTGAAACTGCCTAAACGAAAGACCCTCGGGTATCTACATCCTCGCATAGTTTGCTCGTTTAAGCATTTTGCCTGAGTTATTTGCTTGTTTCTTGTTGAGGATTACTCCTGCTCTGCTAGGGTTCTGACCCAAATACCTAGGGGACTTTATCCCTTAACAGAATTGCCGACTCCACTAGGGAAAACAGTCTTGTTGTTCCTAGTTTGGGTTATTTTAGGCCAATCAGGGCTCAGCTTTTAGTTTGCTTGCTGTGATTGTATTTCCTGCTCCGGTAGGAACTTAGACTTCAAGTCTAATCCTTTTCATCAGGCCTCATTTTTGTTTTTCTTGTAAACATTTATATATGCGCCTTTGTCAGGTTACAGAAGGGTATACATGCTAGTTTCACTTAACTGAAGCTATGTATATGCAGGTTTCTTTTGGCTAAAACATGTGTACACGCAGCTGTGTAGAGACACAGTCACATATGCATTTGTTTTGCATGATTTTTTCAAGTCTATTTATCTGGGAAGATTTGTTTCTGGGCCTATGTGCTTCCTGAGTGGTTAGTTTCTGCGTTCAGATTTTAGTTTTTCAGCGAGCCTACTTTTTCTAGTTCTCTCCTACTTTGAAGAGTTTTTGGTCTTGGTTTCCTTTATAGTGAGTGTTATCATTTGTGTTTGAACACACAAGGTTTCTTGTAGAGACTCTTGATTGTTCTGGTTTTTCGGAACAAAATATTTCTTGCAATCTTTGTGTCAAACCTCATTTTATGGTCTACTTGCCTTGCTTCCCATTAAGGTTGTGGTCATTCACTTCTTATTGCTTTTTGAAAGTTGTTGTTGACAAATTTGAAAGTGTGTTTTTCCTGATTTCTTGATCAGTGTCTTTAACCTCTTTTTGTTGCTTTTGGGATCATTTAGTGCATCTTGAAACATCTATTTTGTTAAGTTTTCATTCGTGTTGAATTGACAACTTGCAAAGTTTCTTGGTGACTTGCTTTTGATATTTGAGTCTTTGGTAGCATTTTGAGTACTTTTGAAAATTTGCTTTTATTGCTTTTTTGAAAAAGAAAAGTTCTTCAAAAACATTGTTTTTGCTTTCTTTGCTGAATTTTTGTTTGGTTTCTTTTGGTTTTTGAGAGTGATTTGGGATCTTTGTGTTTAGTCCTTGTTTTGGCAAAGATTTTGTGTTCAAAATTCTCATTCCTTTCAAAACACTTAAGTTGGATTATAAAACAAATTACTTTCATTTTCTTTTCTAGAGTAATCTAGAAGTTTTGCATCATCATGTACACTTTGCGCTAGGATAGTTTGCATTATTAGAGCATCAATAGTTTTTTAGTTTTTGTGAGTGTGAAGTCTTTTAAAAGAAAAGAAAACAAAAAAGGTTTATTTCTTTAATAGAAATTTATTAGAACCCAAGTAGAAGTTGCTTTTCATCGAAGAAAAAACAAGTGCATTGCATATAAGTTAGTTTTTCATTAATTTCTTTTGCATCTAAGAACACCATCAGTTTCACTTCCGTATTGTCCCTTTGACTTAAAAAGAACATCCACTTAAAATCAAGTGCTAATAAAATAAACTAGAACTTTTTATACTATCAATAAGTACACCAAAAAGTTTTAGGTTATTTAGGGTCTTGGATTAGGCGAGAGGAAAGTAAACTCTCCAAGGTCATTTCAAATTGTCAAAGATAGAAGTCTAAATAGAGAGTGAAAATCCAATAGCGTTAGGAAGACTGGGAAAGCTCTAAGACTGGGAGTTAAGAACGAGGGTTTTTGAAGATAAGGATGAGAGATACCCTCTCTCTTACTTGTCAGATCTTACCTCATGACTATTCTGCCCAGCGTCTGATACGAGTTGGTATCTTTAGTTGCCTATCCTAGGGATCTATATAAGTGGCTATGGAGGGGAATCCTGTGGCACTTGAGGTCGATGTTGCATCACTTTCAATGGTACTTCTGGAGGGCACCCTTGCGAAGCTTGGGGGCTTGCACCGGCAAAGGTTTTTGTTTGGAGGTCAACATAACTTCCTCTGATACCTTCGCTAGTAGACCTAGGGCGTAATTACCCCAATCTATTTTCGGAAGGCCCTTATTATTCACTTTCTTGTATTTTGGTGTCCGGCCCTAATCACCCGGAGTGGAAATACTTGAAAGTTGTTTGACTACTGAATTCTTTTCAGGACATTTTTAGTGTGTGTTCTATGCTCCTAGTCAACCTAGTTTTCAATTTCTTCAGTCTTTAAGTAGATCTTATTAAATAATTCAAAGTGGTTGACCGATCGCTTAGATAGTCCCGCACACTTCGTGGGCTTTCACCTGCAAGTTTAGAGCCTTCTTCTAGAAGTCGTAGGAGCGATACTGCCAGTGGGTTTCACCCAGTGGTAGCTGACACATCGGTGATTGATCCTCCACTTGGGGGCAGTAGTGTACAAGATAGGCCTGGTACTACCACAGAGCTAGAGAGGAACACCCCAGTTCTTTCTTGAGTTCTCTTCCAGTCAGAAGATAATATTGAGGTAGAAGAACTCTCAAATCCGTTAGCAGCTCCAAATTCTCCTCTGCCTTCAGATCATCCAAACATAGTGTTATACGTTGGGATGTTGACATATAGACCTTCAAGTCTAGGTCCACACAAGCATATCCCTTCGATGACCACTGCTGGAAGCATGGCATCCACCACAAGTGCTACAAGTATGCAGACACCTATATTAGTACAAGGGGGAGGAACCATTTCCATCCCTTCTACATCTTTATTTTGGTCTACTGCTAGCACATCCTTGTTTGGGTCTACTTCCATTCTGTCGATGATTGGAAGTTCCCAAGCGCATGCATCTAGTTTTGGATTCTTCCCTTTTGGCATGCCTTCTCTAGGTATTCCTTCGGTTCCATTAAGTGTACCATTAACTGCCTCCACATCCATGATGAGTGGATCGACATATTTTCAAGGTTTTCCTTTTGGAAGTGATCATACACCACATTCCAATCCAATGATAGGATCTATGCCTTTTTCTTTCACGAGTCAAGGTAGCAATCCCTTTCAGGGTTGGAATAATCCTGTAGTTAGTGGCACAGGAGCTGGGAATCCGTTTTTCGGACAACAAGGTAATATTCCATACTCTTTGGTCAGTTCATTTCGAATTTTTCTACCCTTAGCTAATGCTTGGAACCCTTACCAAGGGTTTTCCACTTCGTATAATAATTCGTTAGGGGGAAACTTCACCTGTTACGGAGGTGTTTCGATCGGAGTTGGTCAAACTCCAAGTTTTGTTGGACCACAAGGGTCACCTTTTGGTTTAGAAGGTTCTACCAGTTACTTCGAGCAACCTGGTGCCTTTTAAAACCCAGACCATTCTTTTTAGACCTTTAGAAACCCTGTCGAATCTGGGTGGAATCCCCAAGGTCCTTCGAGACTTCCGTTTCTGGCCACACTCAATCTACTAGACTTGACTAAGTTAACAAATGATCCAATTAGATACGATGTGGCTTGGCCTCCGATACCAACCAAACTTCCATCAGATTTTCCAAAATTTGAAGGGAGGAGTGGGGAAGACTCGGGCGACCATGTAACCACATTCCATTTATGCTGCTCATCAAACTCCCTCATCGATGACTCGATTAGTTTAGACTATTTCAACGCACCTTAACTAGCAATGAGGCTAAGTGGCATATAGAGTTGCCTGGGGGCACCTTTACTTCTTTCACCAATTTGGCTAACATTTTCTTAAACTATTACCAGTTTTCTGTCCATTACGAAGCCAGATCTGAACTTCTGGCCATTTTTCATCAGGACACAGCCACTCACATTTCTAATCATATTCAGGAATGGAGACAAAGAAAGAGGCTCATCAAATCCGAAATTCCACCTGAATTCCACCTCGAATGGTTTTTAAAATCATTACAACCCGAGATATCCAAGGACGTTTCTATGTCCAGAGTATATTCTAAAGAGCAGGCTATTTTTCACGCCTAGTAGTTAGAACTGATATATTCTCAGTCTGGGACCCTTTTAGAAGATCTTGCCTAATGCTCCTAGATCCATGGTTGATATAACCAAACGAGGCCAGGTTTGCATGCTGATGGTATTGTTGGATCGATTGATGTGAATGCAGTGAACCTTCTGAGCCAATTGCAGCAATTGTCTATACAAACTGCTTCTTCTAATCAGGCTGCACCATCTACTACTCCACCTTCTCAACCTTCTTCTATAAATGTCATTTAAGTTTCTAACCCCAAAGGAAATCAAATTTCTGATGGGAAGAAGAAGGCACGTGGTAAAAAGAAGAATCAAGATGGGAAGGGTAATGTGAATACGCCCGGCAATAATGTTGGTGAGGGTAGAAAAGAGTCTAACAAGAAAGTTAAGTTTCCTTGCAAGCAATGCAGTGGGACCTGTTAGAGCCTAAATCTACCTTAGGCTAAAGAAAGGCAAAATTCAGGGTAACCACAAACCACGCTCAGTCTGGTAGCTAGCCCTACCAGAACAGGAGAGGGCTCTCTTCGGGTCACGCTCAGTGAATAAATAAACAATATGGTATGAGATGACTTACAATGAATATTGATTTTAGGCTAGATAAATAAATATGGAAACAAGAGGCAATTTTTGATAAATGACTGAGTTTCTGGGATGTATGGGACCAACAAACAACTTGAGCAGAGAATTTAACACAAAGGCACAGATTACTTCGTGAGGCAAGACAGGCAGAAAATCTAGCAATTAAATTTGAAATAATGTGAAATGGAAAGATTGTTTAGGACAGTGAAAAGGGAATATATACATGAATCCTTTTCAACAGAAGAAGAACATAGAACGTGAAATTTTCCCAAAGGCAGAGCAATAAACATGAATTCTACCTTATCTTACTTAGAAACTTTCACTGTAAATGAATATGAATGAACTGTGAAACATAACGAAATACATATGAAACAGAAAGAAGATACATTTGCTAAACTCACATCACATGAATCTCACGAACCAGAGCCACTGCCTTTCATTAATTCTCTGTCAAAATGTACAATGAGTAACTGAGTTTCTCTCCCACAGTCTCCCAGAAATTACAACCAACCCTTTGAAAATGGTTTTTCATACAATAAATAATATTTCCAGTAGGAAATGGAACGAACCAAAGTTGGGGAGTTTTTTAAATCATTACAAACTGGAAATCAAAATCCAACCATTAGTGACAGGTGCAAGGTTACAAAAATGACAAAACTGTAGCGTAGATTTTTGGGTGATTGCTCGCCTTCCTTTTGCCACGTGGATAGAAGCCAAAATTTAGTGAAAATACTTTTTAAACTTTGCCTTAGGTGCCGGGAAGAATGTAGTGTAAATTAGTGGGCCCACTTGGAGAAAATCGCAAATCGAAATTTCGCGGAGCGGAAGTGATTTTGGCCTTTGGGTCTTTGTGCGCCGTGCTCAATACTGTATGCGTCACGCCACTTTAAAGGTGGTCTTGAGGTATTTTTTGAAGTCCAAATTGTGCCCAAGTGTGCTTGTTAGAAAGCCTTACCTGTCTACTTTCCAACCCAAGCGGAATTTCTGAATTTAGTGCTCATTTTCCCCTCCAAAACTTCAATCTCCCAAGACTGCTTCCTGTGTGTCAAAATAAGGGCACATAGGTCATGTTTTGAGTGTTTTTGACCTCCTTAGGACGCAGAACTTGCCCAAACTTCTTGGCCATGCACCAGAAGTCATGATTGTTTATGCCAAACCCAAAAATGTAAACTTTTTTCCCTTTAGAGCTCCCTAGCATAAGCGCATGCCAGTGGCGTGGCACACAGGGAGAAAAACCCTGTTTGTGCAAAAAAAAATTCAAATAACCAAAAATGACCCAAGTTTTTTGAAATTTGGGCTGGAGCTTCTCTATGAAGTGCCATGCTAGGCCAAAGAGGCTTCAGCCAAGATTCGGAGCTGATATTGCTCTTTTTTCCTCTTTTGTCTTTTTGTCGCTCTCCTCAATTTCGCCTTCAAATTCCTTATCTGAGCCTTTGAACTCATGTTCCATGCCCTGTAGTGATAAACCATATGCCTCAATAATTTTTTGTCCTTGTCGGCCTTCTCTAGTATTCTCTCAAGGTGGATGTTGATCTGCTCGAGCCAAGACTCTCGGTCATTATTAATCTCTTGCTCTAAGGGAGTGAGCTCAATCCTCCTCTGTTGGGCAGATCGTCGATTCTCACGGATGTTTTGCAGCTCCATGATCTCTTGTTGGTCTTTGTGCTGTTTATTCCTCTGCTCCAAGTACCTAATAATCCACTTAGCCCTCTCCAAATTGAGAGACAAGGCTTGGATCTCTGTTTGTTGCTCCTGGATGGTCCTTCTGAGTTTGGCACTCTCCACATCTGTATTGTCATCATGAATGAGCATGAAGTCAGCCTCTTGTTCACCTAATGGCCCCTCGTCATGCATAGGCTCATTGCCCCTATCATGTACCTATGTTGCCAATGTCGGAAGTGTGGCCCCTTCCACCCTGGGTGGAGATAACACTCGCTTTGCTGCTACGAACAAATGTCTAACGCCTCTCTGATATGTGATGAATATTGGCACACTAGCAGTCTCATGGCTCTCATACTGATGAGAAGGACCATCTATCTCATATTCAACCTCTGATAATACCTGTGAAGTGCTGAAGAGGTCACGGGAGATGAAATCATCCCAAGTAATGCCTTGTAATCCCAGCTGATGAACCACCAAAATCTTAATAAGAGGAAAATGATAAACATTGTTAAGTTGCTGCTAAAGGGTTTTGTGTTGCATGAAGGTGTTCATCCTCTCTATGTTCCTTCAAATGAAATATGGGATGTTCATCATCTGTACCCTAGTAAAATGCATGAGCAACCTGACATGATAAGCATATAAATGAGAGACCCTCCCCTCAAAGATGAAATACTTCATGATCAACTTCTTTAGTGGAGCATATTCATCTTTCAGATATCAGAATGGAAATACTCTTTTGAGCTACCTCAAGAAACTGGCCTTAATGTATAGCTCATAATGTTGCCGATCAACCTTCTGTTTCTTGTGCCATGGTTCTCCAACGTTCAGTATGTCGGTTGCTAATGAGACAGTTTCAGGTGTAAGTGTGAAGGTGACACCCACTAAGATAGCGTGATCTCCATGTAAGTGAAGCACAAAAAGACGAGCCAACTCATGATGAAATCGAACACTAGCCACCTTTTGACAAAACTCAAAACATGATAGATGCTGGAAACATGACATAGCAAGAGGGCATGCCTGCAATTCTGTAAGGGTGGTTGGTTCTTCCCTAACATGTCTGCCACTTTTATGAGGTCTCTGGGGAGCCTGTTCTTCTGAGGATGAATCACTTTGGGTTTCCATTTCATAATTCGATGAATTCTCAGATGCCATGACTGCTGTATATGGACTGTGTTTGGACTGCCCTTTGATGATGTATGAAAATTTGTGTTGTTATGAATTTTGCCACCAAGGGGAACAATGAAAAAGGCACTGTTAGGAAGGGGAATAATATGAAGGGATTAGGGATTATGGCAAGAAATTTTGTTTAGGGACATGTAGGAGGGTTTAGGGATTTTATAAGGTAGGATTTTTGGGTTTTAGATTTGATAAAATGAGTGGAGGGGATAGGGAATAGGAGTTTAGTAACGTTTTAGGGTAGCGAAAGATGGGAAAAATGGAATAGGGGGGAAGGGAACGATGGAAAGAAGGGAAAGATGAAAGGGAGGAGGAACCTTGGCATCAACACAATGAATTTGCAACCCTAACAGCAATGGTTTTGATGACTTCAAGTGATAGGGTTTAAGAGTTTTTATTGCAACTATAAACAGCCATAAACCATCATCATATTCACAAAAATGGATGAGAAACCGAGATGTCGACCCTACTTGGCAATTTCAAGGGATTCAAAGGTGATTTGTTGCAATTTGGAGCAAAATCAGGCCTTTATGGGTGTGTGCCGCGTAGCATACCCAGTGCGTCGCGATGTTTGTGTGCGTCACGCCCGTGTTGTTTTAACATTGTGTGGTCGCACCCAGTGCGCTGCGCTCCCTCTGTGTGCCACGCCCCTCTGCCTGTGCGTCACGCCTGTCAAAACACCTCCAACCTCACCCAAAACGTGCGCTAGCTCTCACAATCACTTTGAAATGCTTCTCTCTAACCTTGCTGTGCAAAATGACATTGTTTCTTGTGAAAATTCTATATAAAGACATTTGGAGTCATGGTTTTGATTTTTGTTTCTTCAAAACCCACTTTGGTAATGTTTTGTTTTGGCAATTTTTCCATGATTTAATTCAACTCTATATTTCACTTTTCCCTTTTGGATTTTTAGCTAAAATGATGAAATTTTTGGCACTATTTTGCAGGGTTGCTGACATGGCATTTGGCCGAGGAAACCATGACTGTGTCTGAAGAGATCAACTGGACTTTTTTAAAAATTATTACACATGACACACTGTTGACTTTTCTTCAAAACAGAGTTTTGAAGAACAGTCATAATATGTCAACATGACGATGAAAATCTTTAAATCACAACATTGTAAGGGCCTCCCTCTGGCTGGCATGGCTTTATTGGACATGGTTGAAGTCCAAATTAACAGATCCCTAGACCTAATGACTGAAATGACTCTTGTCCATTAAAATATCGAACATTGACTATCATGGGCTTTAATAAATATTGATAAAAAGACCTAAACCAGCAGGTGACAGACATGAGGGGTAAGGGGTAATGATTGACAAGACCCTCCCGTTAGATTATGGCATGCCCCTAGCGAAATGCAGTTGAGTGGATGGAGCGAGACACCTAAAAATGAAATGCAGAAAGAGTTTTGATCTCTGATGGAGCACTGACAAGACTGACTCTAACATTGGCTCCAATGGGGGATGGTAGCTCCTTGGAGGTGCCAAGAACAGTAGATCTCTAGAAGAGCTAGATAGTGCCTTCATCCATTGGGCTATTGAGTCATTATTTCGATGAACAACACAAGACTCTGACTTATTTATGAAACCAAAATGACCGAAAAATTGACTCAAATTTGATCTTAAAATGACTTGAAGACTAACTTGACAAACTCTAACCAAACTGGAATAAAATGGTATTTACAGTGATAGTGGAAGCAATGTCAACAACTCAGAAATGGTACCGCTTGAGCAACCGACCATTGATCGGCCCTCCTGGACAATATTCCCCGTTCATTTCCTTCAGAAGAAAGGCATTCTGACCCCGATATGCAGCAATCTTGAAGGGACCTTTCCAGATATTCTTGAACTTACCATGCTTACCCTTTTCCTCATTCCTTGCATCCCACTTCAGCACCACATCATCCAACTGAAATTTGTCCGCCTTTGCTTTTCTATCATAGATTTTCTTAATCTTCTCCTATAACTTGGACGTTATTTCGAAAACTTCTTCTCTGGTCTGCTGCAAGTGGACCATTTGATTCAACCTTCTTTGCATAGGATCATCTTCACTGCCGGCCTCCTGAAGAAGTTTGACTACCGGGGCTGCGAGAGAGGTAGGAAACACTGTATCAACTCCATAAACAAGCTCAAAAGGGGATGTACCAATGGATTTCTTCTGACTGACCCGATATGCCCAAAGGGCATTGACCAACCCCTTATGCCAACTCTTCTTGTTTATTTCCAGCAGCTTCTTGATGATGTTGACCAATGATTTATTCGAAGACTCCGCCAATCCATTGCCTTGCGGATGATAGGTAGTTGAGTGACCCAAAATAATGTGATATTTATGGAAAAACTCTACCATCCTTTTTTATTTGAAAGTTATTACATTATCAGTGATTAATTTATTCAGGCAACCAAAGCGAGACAAGATGTTATTTTCAAGGAATGAAATAGTTACCACATCTGTAGCTTGTCTGGTGGGAATTGCTTCGATCCATTTCATGAAATAATTTGTTGCTGTGAGGATCCATCTATGCTGACCAGAAGAAGCAGGATGAATTTCACCAATGAAATCCAACCACCATTGCTGAAAAGGGGCACTCACCTCAATGGGCTTAAGTGGCAAAGGCTATGATTTCTACCTTCCTTCAAAAATATGACACTTATGACAGCTCTTGACCACCTTATATACATCAGCAAACAATGTCGACCAATAGTATCCCGCTCTCAGGACTTTATTTGCCTTTGATTTCCAAAAAAGATGACCACCACAGTCTCCTTCGTGGAAATCCTCCATGACCTGCTTTGCTTCTTTTTCCACCAAACAATTCAAAAAAACGCCACCGGGATCTTTCCAATAAAGTGCAGAATTTAGAATGCAAAACTTGGCAGCCTTCAATTTGAGAGTTCTAGCTTTGTTTCTAGTCATGTCGGGTGGTGGTGACAATTTATTAAGCACATATATGATATCTGAATACCACAGAGAAAGAGAAAACATTTCATATACCTGAATTAACGAACCTTCCTCATTCTCATCGGACGTAGCAGTGATCAGATTTATGTCTAAGGCGTGCAAGTTTGATTCGGCCATTAACTTTGCCAATACTTGTCCTTTAAAAATCTTTGTGGGCTTTATTTCCACATCATATTCCAACAAAGCTGCAATCCACTTGCCTCATCTTCCTTCCGAATCTGTCTGCACTAAAACATCTTCAACAGCAGCGTTAGGAACATAAGCCAAAATACAAGAATCCAGAATATATACCTGAAAATCTTTCAATGCTTTCATAAGTGCAAGGGCTTGCTTCTCAATGATGTTGTATTTTAAGGCTGCATCTCTTATGGCTCGGCTGAAGAAAGTGATTGGTCTTTCGTGATCATCTCTTTTCTGCAATAACACAGCTGCCATAGTATGCTCCGAAGCGAATGAAAAAAATATAAAATCCTGAGTGTAGTCAGGGCTGACTAGAACTGGAGCTGAAGAAAGAGCCAATTTGACTAAATTGAAAGATTTTACAGCGTCCTCCATCCATTTCACTTGGTTGTCCTTCTTAAGCATGTTTGTAATCTCTCTTAGGTGTGCAGCAAGATTAGGTACAATGCAGCATAGAAAATTCATTTTACCATTGAAAGATTGAATCTCTTTCTTATTCCGTGGTAGATCGATTTGTTGAGTCACTTGTACATGTGCTGGGTCAATACGAATGCCACCTTTTGAGATAATGTGCCCGAGTAGTTTGCCTTCCTCCATGGCAAACAAGCTCTTTTTTGGATTCAGCGATAGGCCATATTTTCTGCACTTTTGGAAGACAGTTTTTAGATGGTACATGTGTTCTTCATCAGATTTGGAAAACACCATCAGATCATCCAGGTACACAACCAAAAAGACATCCTTCTCATTTGCGAAAGTCAAGTCCATTGCACGCTGAAATGTGGCATCCGCGTTCTTCAAACTGAAAGGAATTTTAGCGTAATGAAAAGTTCCCCATGGAGTGGTGAACGTTGTCTTATCTCGGTCATCTTCATGGATAGAAACTTGGTTCTATCCAGAATAACCATCAAGTAGTGACATACGAGATGCTCCCACTACTCATTGAAGTATTTGGTCTATTTTGGGTAGTGGATAGTTATATTTCAACAGAACTTTATTGAGATTTCTAAAATCAATGCACAAGCGAATCTCACCTGTCTTCTTTCGTACGGGCACCAAATTAGAGATCCAATCCGAAAATCTGATGGGAACAATGATTCCTGATTTGTACAACCTGTTTATCTCCTTTTCAATTGATGGCAGCAGCTTTGGATTTACCCTTCTCAACTTCTGTCTGAAAGGTTTCTGATTGGGATTAATGGGTATAGTGTGCTGAATTATATTGGTATCATATGTCTTTAAGTCAGAATAGTCCCAAGCAAACACATCGGCGAATGAAGACAGCAAACTAATATATTTGGCTTTTATCCTTTGTGGCAATGCTTTAGACAGTTTTACCATTTTAGGATTAGCAGCTGTTCCAACATTGACCTCTTCCACACCCTTATCTGTTGGCTGCAAAGTTGGTTTACGGGCTACATCATCTTGATCGAAGATTTCTTCTAAAGGTATCAAGCCTTTAGGAATAATGTTATTCTTTAGCTGCAACACATCCGTTTGATTGATCTGCACATCATCTTTACCATCATCATTTTCTACATCAATTGAGGTTTCTTTGAACTTACCTTTGTTTTGCAGAAAATTGTCAATCTCCTCATCATCTTGGAAAACTTGCCAATATCTCTGATTGTCCGGGACGGTCAGACGATGCTTGACATGGATTTCGAATTTATTACTGGAGTTCATTGGGATCTTCAAACTACTTGCTACCTTAGCAAGAGCATCATAAATGCTATTTTGTACATGAGGCACACCTGTCAAGGTATATTCTGAAAATCATTTTAGGATATCTAGGATTGCATTACGGTAAGCATGCATCCGAGGATGCTTTGCTTGATATTCGCCTCTGACCTGCTTAATCACCAATTCGGAGTCGCCATATACTACAATCCTCTTAGCATTCAACTTTCTTAGAATTTTTAGGCTAGCAATCAGAGCTTCATACTCAGCTTCATTGTTTGAACAATCAAAATCTAACTTGAAAGAGCATACCCGCACGTTACTAGGCACTTTGTTCGGGGTGGAGAAAGAACTGTGTACCCAAATCCCAATTCAAGCACCATCATTTTCCACTGCTCCATCGAAATCAATGGTCCACAAACCTTATTCCTCTTCTTGCAAGTGCTGAAAATCTGTTTGTTGTGCTTTGTCTGCTCGCTATCCATTACTTTTAGCTGATCGCTCAATGGCATTCTGTTGTTCTTGTCCTTCTTTATTTAAAACTCCTCTGAAATTTTTTACTATTTCCATAATATTTTCTGCTTCTACTAACTGACTATCAATATCATTGAAACTATCAGAATACAAAACGAAAGACTCTAAATCTGTATGTACATAATTAATCAGATGATTTATTGGTTTCTCCTTGCTTGTAATCATGTATTTCATTTTTTGTTCCCGATACAGTTTCCTCATCTAGCCAAACACCAGAATCATTGCATAGGAGAAATCTAGTTGTAGTGTCCTGTTCAATTTTGCTACCCAAGACCTGGAAAGAAGCATGCCAAACCTGGGAGGAATATCTGCTACAGCAATATCCATCAAAACATTCTCCATTGGGATTTGATCCAGACTCACAACCAAGTCTTTGATGAGTCCGATACATCTTACTCTGCTGGAATCAAACGAATAGAGATCATGGTATTGCTAGGTGATGTCCAAATCCAGCTTATCCATGATAGCCTTGGGCATGAGATTGTGAGAAGCTCTGGAATCGAACATGGCATTATGTAAGACAAAATCATGCAATCTTAAACTAATATAAAAAGGTGGCACATCATTATCTAGAGACTCACCCTTCGATGCTGGCCCAAAAATCATTTCGGGTTGATCATCTTCGACATTCACCATGTCAGAGATTGGGTCAAAATTCAAAATTTCAGACACTTGCCCTCTATAATTGTTGTTCCTCATTATTTCAGTCAAGGGAATGGATACCTTCAATTTAGAAATTTCATTCTCTAAATTAAAAGAGGAAATATTTTCTACCTCTTTGACTAGGATTTCTTTCCTTTCCTCTTCTTTTGATGCAATTGGCTGATTTGATTTGCTGCTATCTAGATCAACCGCCTCCTTTCCTTTCCTTCATGCAACTGATGAATCATTCTTTGATGCCTCAACGTCCTTCCTCTTCTGAATTGGTTTAACTGGCACGTCTCTGTTTCTAAGTGAACATCGTTGCTGCTAGGTAGACAAAGCATTCATATAGCCTCTTTGGTACTCATCTGATTCTTCTTCCAAAATGGCGTCATTGGCTAGAATGAAATCTGCATCTTTGTGTATAGCTGAACTTTCTGAATACTCCTCATCCTTAGTAATATAAATAGGCAAATCATCAGGAGTAAAGAAGTGGTTTTCTTTACCTATTATATTCCCGTCCTCATCTGACTCCGGTCCATGCACAAAATTTTGCTGCAAAGGTGGTTGTACTGGTTGTTGTGTTATCTGATCTTAGGCTCATTGATCTCTCTGCCTTATTCTATATTGTGGCTGTTGCTGGCCACGGAAATTAGGATTTCTAACTTGTGGCTCAGGTTTTTCAAGTTTCACCCTTTCAAGCATCTGCTCTACCTTTCGGAGTAATTGGTTTACCGAGGAAGATTCTTCTTTTATGGTGACCTTCTTTTATGCCTTTGCTCTAGCCCTCTTGGTCAGCAGATTTGCTTCAACGCTGATTACGATTCTCTGCATGTCTTCCATTGTGGTCGATCTCTCTCTCTCAACTGATAAGCCATGTCAGCATCAAAACCATCTGGAAACTTGACCATGGCTAGCCCCACAGGTGGCCTTAGATGATCAGGAATTTCATTATAAACAGAATTGAATCTAATGTAGTAGTCTTGGACCGACTCACCAGCGTTTTGTTTGATTTTCTCATATTCAGCCAGAATTTGGAGAGGATTCCTTTTCACTTCCTAGCGGCCTAGAAATTGTCTTTGTAGGTCGTCCAAGGTAGCGATATGGGCAGCCGACAAACCTCTGAACCATTTCCTCACTTCACCTACAAATGTCTGTACAAAGAGTCTCATTGCCACATTCTTTGCATCGATCTCGTGAAGTTCACAGAAACCTGCTATTTTGTCCATATGTTGCTGAGCAATAACGCTATTAGGAGCACCATAAAACAAGGGGATTTTGCTTTGATAATCTACAGGCATATCATCTAAAACTTGAGGCAGCGCAAGAGGTGCAAAATGAGTAGCCATCGCTCTTGGCAGGTTTGGTCTCGGAGGTGTTGGAGGAGTGTGCGCAATTTGTAGGGGGTTAACAATTGGAGTTTGAAGTTGTGTCACAATATAATTATCAATTAACCGGTTAGCCCTTTCAGTTTCTAAGTCTACAAGAAACTGTGGATTGGGGATAGTAGAGTCAACAACCCTTTCATATTTGGTCTCAAACAATGATATTTCAAACTGCTCATCAAAATCTAGCTCTTCAAGATACTCAAAAATGTCGGGACATGAATGGGATTTGAACATGGGAGATATAGAGCTCTCTTGAAGATGAAGCCTTGGAATCAAATTGGGATTTTCGTAGATGTGAGGAAGATCTAGATCTGGATTAGCTCTGGATATCTTCTGGAAGCCAGTGTGCTATCAAGAAAAATCAAAAGGACACGACCAACTCACTCAGCCTATCAAGTCCTAAACTTATCATCCAGAAGCTTAGAATTATCAGAAGTAAGGGGTGTAATTTCGTCCCCAGTATTATCGCCACTATGTTAGAGCCTAAATCAACCTTAGGCTGAAGGAAGGTAAAATTTAGGGTAACCACAAACCACGCTCAGTTTGGTAGCTAGCCCTACCAGAAAAGAAGAGGGCTCTCTCCGAGTCACACTCAATGAATAAATAAACAATATGGTCTAAGATGACTTACAATGAATATTTATTTTAGGCTAGATAAATAAATATGGAAACAAGAGGCAATTTTTGATAAATGACTAAGTTTTTGGGATGTATGGGACCAACGAACAGCATGAGCAGAGAATTTAACAAAAAGGCACAGATTACTTCGTGAGGGAAGACAGACGGAAAGTCTAGCAATTAAATTTGAAATAATGCAAAATGGAAAGATTGTTTAGGAGGGTGAAAAGGGCATAAATACATGAATCCTTTTCAACAAAAGAAGAACACAGAACATGAAATTTTCCCAAAGCCAAAGCAATAAACATGAATTCTACCTTATCTTACTTAGAAACTTTCACTGTAAATTAATATGAATGAACTGTGAAACATAAAGAAATACATATGAAACAGAAAGAAGATACATTTGCTAAACTCACACCACATGAATCTCATGAACCAAAGCCGGTGTCTTTCATTAATTCTATGTCAAAATGTACAATGATTAACTGAGTTTCTCTCCCACAGTCTCCCAGAAATTACAACCAACCCTTTGCAAATGGTTTTTCATACAATAAATAGACTTTTCCATTAGGAAATGGAACAAACCAAAGTCGGGGAGTTTTTTAAATCATTACAAACTGGAAATGAAAAGCCAACAATTAGTGGCAGGTGCAGCGTTACAAATGTTGGCATTATGATGCATGTGTTGTACTTGATGGCAACCCTCTCATAGAAGATCATCTCACTTTTATACATTCAGATGAATCTACAGAAGAAATATCAGATGTGACAGAGTGCATGAGTTACCGGACAGTAAAAAGGGATCAGATGACAGTTCACAAGTAAGCTTTGCCATCAAGTCCAAAGGGGGAGATTGTTGGCATTATGGCTAAAGTATTGTCCTTGATGGCAACCAATTCAGGTGATAGATCACAGTACTTCAAGTCAGTAGCAGAGATTGATGATCAGCTATCAAATATTGAAGAAAATTAAGAAGTACGTAGGAGAATAGTTCAGAAGATGCGTACCCGCAGGTACACCGTGAAGGGACCGCGGCCAGACACGCAGGTCAGCCGTTTAGGAGGTGCGTACCCCCAGTTCACTTACTTCAAGGAAGAGAAGCGCGTTCACATGGGGTTTCTTATGTTTGGCTCGTGGTATTTAGCCCGCCGTTCTTGATTCTATGGTTTTGG
>APFE031719656.1:11947-35784 GCA_000404065.3 Pinus taeda
GGATGTGGAACTTGCTTTTCATTAGGAATTCCTCTGAGATTTGATAATCCAAATCTGCTAATGCCTGCCACTCCAATTCTCTCTGAGGGGCATTTAAAGGGGCAATATTGTGGGCCACAGGTGCTACTAATGTATCCATGGTTACTGTAAACTCTGTTGATATGTAAATTAGTGTTACTGTGCAGAGTAATAGAAAAGAGCGTTTCTTGGAAGGAGAGGTGATTTGTCGAGAAACAGAGGATAAAAAGGGTCAATTGCAGCAATTGAAATACTGCATAAAACACTAGAAGAGGAAAATGCTCATTCTTGCCAGACTCTTTCACGGTAATTAGGTGTAATTTGGGTTCCCTGTTCACGATTGCGCGAACAGAATGCAGGTTTTTGTGAAAGTTTTGGTAAACAAGGCTTAGCTGGTGAATTTCGTCTTGTAACTTCAAATGGGAACTAGGCACAGGGGATTTGCCGGTGAATTATACGTTTTCTCTGTGTTTTAAGTTAATTTCGGCTAGTTGCAGACAAAACCAGGCGCAGAGAGGATTCGCAGGGATAAATACCTGGTAAATTGACAGTCCGGGTCACAAATGCAGGTGGGTTGGTGCGCCGAAGGTCTCCAGGTCGAATTCAGTAGGTTGGCGTGAGCTTGGACGTAAAATACATGCAGGAAACAACACAGATGTTTTTGCAAAAAGTGCAAAAAACGCGAAAAATTGGCCAAAATATGGATTTTTTGGAACATTGGCGCCTTTTTCGGATGACGTCAGCATGACGTAATCGGGTAGGGTCAGGGTCGGATGACGTCAACATGACGTCATCAGGTGACATGGCGGCTTATGAGTGGTCCACGGGGATGGTGAGGTGGCGAACAGGTGGAGCAATGGCGGATGGGGGTGCGGACGCGGCGATGACGTAGCAGTGATGCTGGCAGTGACGTTGGCAGGCGGATTGGCAGAAACCGGAAACCGCAGGCGGTATGATATCGCACCGCTTTTGATACGGAAGTGGAGTTGTCAGAGGGGGTTCCGATACGCTGTGGGGGCAACGCGTGGCCGAGGCCTGACGTCACCCTCTGACAAATATCGGAAGTTATCTTACGGACGTCGGGGCCTGTCCGATATCCATGTGAGCCGTTGGATGAAAAGCGCCCGATCGGACGGTTGACGGGTCACTAACCTGTCCGGACGATACAGCGTCGGGCGGGGAATAAAATATGTATTTTTCATGAAATTTGTGCCCAGCGGGACTTTGGAAATATTGACGAATTTGTATGATTTTTCAATGTATTTCTTTATAAAGTCGCGCATAGCACCCAAACTTAGGATAAGTCGGAAAAGTGGGTTTTTTGTGTATTTTTGCCTTTTGAGCGGGTTAGGGGTGAAAATGGGTTTTTTGCAAGGTTTTTTAGGCAAATGAAGGGTTGAATAGGGAAATGAATTCTGAAAGAGGAAAAGAGGTGAGGCTTGGGTTCTTAAACTGACCAGATGTCAATTTGATTCCCTAGTAGTGAACATATGGCTATAATGCCAAGGGGGGGAATATTTATAGAATGCTTGGGGTTTATACACCATGGTGTTATAATAGTAGGGAAAGGGTGACATAGGGAATTTAGATAATAGAAGTTAGGGGTTAATATGGAGGGAAAAGGTGACTGAGGAGTGATATCACTAACTTTATTTGAAAACCACTTAGCTTAGGGAGTAGATCAAAATGAAAAGAATTTTAGACAAGAAATGTGGCTCATAAAGGAAACCAGAACCAACATAAAACCTTGAATTCTTTCATAAACACAACTGGTGTAGCGATGTTAGTAATGAGTGTAAAACATGGAAAAAAGGAAGTTGGACATGCTCCATTGTGTTTTTTTCCTTATCTTGACCAGCAAGATTCAGTTTGAAAGGAATACCACTTCTGCAACCCCATCTACCAACCCATCTACTTGCCTAGCATTTTTTGTTTCTTCTTGGAGGGTGCACTTGGACTTGCAGACCCTTATGTGCCTTTTCTTTTCCATTGGCTTTTTCTTTTGATTGCCTATTTAGCACTGCCCTTATTGCTTCCAAGGCCCCAGATTCAGCAGTTGGGAACCTTAGTTTCTCTGCCTAACTATTGGTCTGCCAAGATTAAACAGTTTGGACAGACTTCTTTCTCTATTCTACAACAGAAAATTGAAACATGGCATGATCCAGATTAGACTGTTGGACCATCCATCAAAATTCAGTAAACATGAAGGCATGTACACACCTTGCCTTGTCTTGGAAATATGGGATCTTTGTGTTAGCAAAGTAGAGCATATTTGGCATTTGAATTTGCCAATCATGAAATATGAAACCTATTGGTATAGGTATCCAACAGCTGAAATGAAATATAATGTAGATGCATCAATAGACATGCAATCTCAATCAGATAAGAACTCTAACCATTCCTTACCAATCCCTTTCAAAGGTACTACCTATTTTTGCACATTAGCATCATCATGTGAATCATTCTGAGACACATCATTCATGGAATCTTCACTTCCATTTCTGCCATCTTCTCCTTCCACTTTCTTCAACTTTGGTGGAAGCATTGCTGGATTCAAAGTCCAACATTTTGCAGCAAGATGTCCTTGCTTATGGCAGTAAGTGCACTGTATGTGCATCTTCTTGACAACATGATTTGCCTTGTCCAATGGAGCTTTGGCTTCTTTCCTTTTTTGCTTCTTCTACTTCCTATATGTGGCCATTCTCTTCCAACATCTAGAAACATTATAGTTATCCAACCCACAAAAGGAACATGCAATTCTTTCCCCATATTTATGTGGAAATTTATCATGCTTTGCAAAATCAAAAGGAAAATGTTTAGAACCAGATTTATACCTTTCTCTTTCACCTTTATTGCCTTCACAAGGAGGTGAAGCAAATGAAGAGGTGGCTCCCTTTGGAACACCATCAATCTCTTCCAGGCTATTAGAGTCTCCCCAACTCTCTGGTTCAAGTGTGTGCTTCTCAACACCTGCATCCTGCAAATGATGTTTCAAGCTATTGCATTCTTCCTGAATACAATCTTCACACTTTGCATTGCAACCCCTTCTTGGAGCTGTTTCAATGGATTTCATGGAAGCCTTGGAACTTTCTCCATAAGCTTGTCCATAGCCAAGACCCAAATACTTTAGCCTTTCCTCAATTATTATTGGTTCAACAATACCTTGTGCATGCTTTTCCAAGCCCTTTCCTTCATAGCCCATCTTGGACATTAGCTTGGAACCTATGCCTCTAGTATGTTTTTCAAAAGAACCAATGTAAGCATCCTTAGAGGAATTTGAAGACAAACTAGAATGGTTTACCTCTTCTTCAAGCTAATACTTGACTAAGGCTTCTTGGGAAACAAAGAGCTATCTTTCCAACTCATGCATCATCTTTAGGTTCATATTTGCAATATGAAGTTGCCTCTCCATTTCCTGTAATTTGTCAGAAAGCAACTGCTTCTCTTCCTCCACAGAATTCAACTGGTCTCTAAGTCTTCTACTCTTCCTTCCATCCTCATACATTTCTCTCACCATATCCATCGTGGTGGACAATTCTTGCTTCATGTCTTCATCAAAGAATCTTGTGAAGAACGCAGAATTTGAGGACCCACTTGCAGAAGTTGTCATTATGCCAATGAATGAAAAACTTCAACAAGATAAATAAAGAGCTTATTTAAGCAACCTTTTGCAACAAACCTTTTGTGCTTTGGATTGCCTTCAGGTCCTTGGGATAGAAGAATTCCTTTATCCCTTCTTCCTATTTGTCCTTTCTGGACTGAGCTAGCAACAACTTTCCCTTTACCTCTGCAAACTCAAAAAATAGTCAGTCTGCAACACAAGCATACAATCAACCTCTGACTGTTTAAACACCTTTTAGACAAGCAATCTTTGCTCTGTCAATCAAGCATTCTGATATAACCTTCTTTGAAGGTGGGGTTAACCAAACTTAAGTTCTGATACCACATGATCTGAAAATGGGGCACTTAGGATTTTTGTCCAACTTACAAGAACCTCTCCCACTTCCAAAGCTTTAAATTTTCCGAAGTCTTTATGATTAACCAATGCAGAATTAAAAAATTCTTGAAAATAGAGGTGTATGCTGGTATTTGATTTAAACTTATTACATGCTTTAATTTCTGTTGTTGTGTTGTAAATTGATGTACTTAAACTGATATATAAATGCATTTAACATTAAACAAAACAGCAAAGACAATGCAACAATAAAATAGACACATGAACAACAATATTAATTTGGAGTTCACCCACAACTCTTGGGCTATGTCTCCGTGAGCTCTAGTCAACTCAACTAGGCTCTCTAGGATTATGGTATAAGTCCTTTTACAAGCTCTTGGCACAACTCTTGCTATTCTACATAGAAACAGTGGGTTCAGACACCATTTTATCCCTTGGCTCTAGAAGCTCTAGCTCTTGGCTCTGGCTCTTGGCTCTTGGTTCTATATCTTTGGCTCTAACTCTGGCTCTTTGGATCTAGCTTCTTTCTGCCCTCTGTCTGTTTACAGCTCTCTGGGCTTTTCACTTGAACTCCAAGTGACTCCCTTGGCTACGTTTTTGCTTTTGCGCTGCCTCCTTTGCCTCAACTTTCTGCTTTGGCTTCATATTCAGCAACAAAATCCCAACAACAGCCCCAACAACCAACAATCCTCCTTGTTTATGTCGTTTTATGTATTTTTAAGCCAAATCAGTGCTGCTTGTTCATTTTCCCTTTTGGGCTTCTTGTCTTCCAGACTTTGTTTGCTCAAATACCTTTTCTGAGTGTTAGAAATCATTGCTAAATGCCCTCAGGGATGGCTGCCACCTATTCTGTAATGGAAGGGGCAATTTGCGCTTGAAATCCCCAAATTTTGGCATTCACGGCTTACACAAGAAAAATGCACTAACACGGGAAAAATCTGCAGAGAACATTGTTCCTCGGACTTCAAATCTTTATAATTGCACTTTATAACACCATCAGGTATGCCTGTAATCACTATCACAAGTCGCTTTAGCCCTGTTCCAAGGTTTCCCTTTGTATTTTAAAATTACATTAAAACAGGGTAAATATTACAAAAATGGCTTATGACATATTTGAAATATTATTTGTTTTCATTCCAAAACCCCTCCGGATTTCATTGCATCACGCTTCCCCTTTGTATTTCGTTTAATAATGAAATATACAAAAATACATTAAAAAATGCCTTTCGGGGGATCCCGAATCTTATGCAATAGCGTTTATTATCCCACTGGGTCCGGCTAATCGCATCGTGCATATCTATATATATATATATATATAATATAAGCCCGCATATATATAATATATATATATATATAATATAATATATATATATATATATATATATATATAATATATATAAAAGCCCCGCTCCATCGTATAACTCCGTTTGCAATATCGCAATGTGATTGATCGCAATCGCATATCGCTCATGCTCCGGGCTGGTGTAGTGCTCTATCGTGGTCGCCGATTGTGATATTGCTCTATTGCAATTGCTGATTGCGATGTTACGATCACAACTATCATATATTATGCTCCGATATCCTCCGATAGCCACCGTCGATTGTGATTACCTATATGATCTGGACCATTGATCAGCTAGATCTGACGGCTTCTATGCAAATTTAGTTTAAGCCTTCGATAGGCCTTATTTCACTATTTTCTTTAGGTTTTTGCTTCTTTCTCAAAGAACAAAATGGGAACTTATTTCTATGATAACTCCTTCATTTGAAGTCCGTTTTCGCCCATTTAGGTTGCGTTGGATTTAGAATGAGGAGATATTTGAAATGAAACTATTTCTGAGAGTAGCCTGTGATTTTCATTTTCTTCTAATTTACAAAGTATTTGTGCCATTTGTACCTTTTACCTCTTATATGAAGTCTTTTAGACTTAGAGGTTTATCCAGGAGCCATTTTTGGAACATGTTTATTCTCTAAAATTAAGATTTTAAATTTTAAAGTGTTATAAGTGCAAAATTAGATTGTCAATTCAATATAATTATGCAAATAAATATTACACAACTTAATTAGCAACATATATAATGCATACTTTTCGGATGGGGTGTTTTGCATGCGATAAGGTAGGGTGAGGGTTGTCGCTATCCCATTGGCCATTCAATCGGGAGTTGTGGCAACACATCTTCTCAGTTGTTCATTCAAACACGTCAACATGGCACATGGAATAATATAATGTTGCGTCCTATAACACCCTCCCATATTTACCCAAGTGACCAACCAGTCGGGGTAAAGATGTGGCGAGAGGCTACTATGACATTATTCAACCTCCTAGGTGACCGTAAGGAAGTGGAATCGATGAAAACACATTAAACATACCTTCCACATCAACAACAACACTCCGAGGAGCCATCCCAACCACTCATTGTATCATGCCCCTAGGTCCCACTGAGTTTTTAAGCTATTAAACCTCTGGATTCTCCCACAAGTCTGCATGCCTATATCCAGGGACTATTTTCAGCAGATCTGTGCCAGAGTCTATGATATTTAAGGCACTTTTCAAGCCGAGAATTTCAGCCACTATCCAGAACTTGTTGTAACTTCTGGAATCCATTAAACACATGATGAAAAGACTAATAAAACAAAAACTAATTCCAGGACTAGGCTTTACCATTCCTAACCAGGACTGACATTCTGTCAACACTTGCATCAATGCAATTTACAGGTCTAGGATATAAGACAGAGCATGAATGATTGAAAACTCTTATGAGACATGACAAGAAGGATCACCTCCTTCTCCCTTGAACTACTATAACAACAATTAGGTCTTTCATCCATTATTTTAACAATTACAAGTAAATACATGAAATAACCATGACATGAACCAGTGAATTAACCATGTTTGTAACCAACATAAAACCATGAAATAATAGTGGGATAACAACCATTAAATCCACATATAAATAAGTACAAAAGCAAGAGAACTTAGATTTTATTAGACATAGGCAAATCTGACTAGGTTTGGGACTTTCACATACCACTCAACTGTAGACATGGCTGAACCAAATATTTCTTTCAGCTTGTCACCCCTGTGCCATATTCCAAGAATGAATGTGGGATCTCATAAAACACATCAATTCAAAACCATACAGGTATTTAGAGGCCAAGAACCTCATCCCATCAAATAGTGATTCCACCTCACAGTCAAACATCACAAAACCATCATCAAATTGGTCTCTATCCAAGCCTTCTAGGGCTCCAGAGCACATGTTCCAACCAAGGCTCTAAGACTAGTAACTCAACCCACAACTTATAGCGGGCTCAAGAGCATTTTTCCAACCAAGGCTCCAGGACTAGTAACTCAACCCACAAAGGGATCCGAAACATTTTTACAACCAAGGCTCCAAGATTAGTAACTCAACCCAAGTTGTTACAGAACCCTCCCCCTTGGGGGAACACCGTCCTTGGTTTTCAATGACACCTATAACTAGCAAGACTGCTGAAAGCAAAACATACTGCCCATGGAGCTTTATAACATAGCTCATTGCAGTATTTACAGTGAACATCTGCTAAAAAATGACAAACATACTGTTTACTCGAGCCTTATAACACAACTCATTATGGTATTTATAATAATAACCACATATACACACATACACATTTACTTCAACCAAAAAATAATCATACTATCTATGGAGCTTTATAAATCCATCTCGATACATTATTTACAGTAATACACACATATACACATATGCACATTTTATCAACCAACAAATAAAAGGATACAATGTTTGCATCTGCAACAATGGAATCCAGAGGCTTACACCTCCACCCTCAAAGTAATACCATGATACACCTCCTTCCTAGGAAGTCCAAAATCCACTAAAAAGTCAAATCTGCATCCAATGTCTAGTGCTATAATCTTGCACCACTTGTCCTCTCAGTGAATAGTTACCATCTCATTGTTCCATGACACACTCCCAATATGCATATGGTTCCATTTGGAAATGCTAATGACCAACCAAATATATCTGTGACATTCCCTTCTCTACTACATAGTCCCTTGGGTAATCCAGTCCCACCCTTTCATGCAGTCACACATCTTCCAAGTTCCATTGGCACCCCCATCTCGGGCAATCCATCCCTTGGCAAGGCTTCCTTGCATTGGAAGTTACAAAAACCAAGGCACATCCCCACCTTAAAACCATCATACCGTCATAGCATGCTCATGGAAATCAATGGACACTATTGGGTACTAGTGTCCCACAATGTCCCTGCTCCTGAATGCTTTACGAGCATACTGATGCATGTTCTAATTTCTTTCACTACAACTACTAATTCTTGTAGTCGATTTCAACCACCCAATTGGGCATGTTCATGCTTTCCTGTACCAAGCACATAATTCCCATTAGATTCAAAATAAATTGAAATAAACTCAAATTGTATGTCATTGGTTGTTGTCAACAAGGTACATTTGCAATTCTGTTTGCTTCCTATCACAACAAGTCAATTTAGCATCTTTGACCAAATCATCATGTATAAAAATATCACATCAGGTTAGCTCAAAACACAACCATCATAGATCAAAATCATAACTCACATGTAACCATCATAAACCAGAATCATAGATCACATGTAGTCATCATAGAAAAAAAGCATAAATCACATGCACAATAAAACTGAAATAAAATATTGATACTTATCCTTTAATCAATCCTTAGCTTCTACCTTTGTCCTTATTCCATACACCCACTGGATTAGTTGCTACATAGGAAAAACACCCAGTGCCTTCTCCTCAACCATGTGCACATACACATAGTGTGCATCAGACACATACAACCACACACAACATACAACACCATGCAATACATGCACCTAAACCTGACATAAAACTCATACACCTATGCCCAATGTACAACACAACACATACACACACCTACACCCAATGTACAACACAATACATATACGCACACAGAGCACAACACAACCAATACACATGTCATGATACCATGACTACACATTGCTCATACATACTATAACATGTACACAACACAACATGTATGACATACACATAATACCACATGTACACCAGTAACACATGTACAACATGTACACAATACCACCTATACACAAAACTACCTGCACAACGTGTACACAACATCACATGTGCATGGCACCACCTGAAAAACGTGTACACAATGCAACATGTACATCATACCACTTGTACAATGTGTACACAACGCCAGACGTACATTGTACCACATGTAGGACATGTACACAACACCATATGCACAACATGTACACAACACCACCGACACACAACACCATATGCACAACATGTACACAATACCACCGACACACAAAACTATATGTACAACATATACATGGCACCACATACTCATAATTCCACTTATACAATCATGTACAAAACACCATATGTACATAGCACCAAATGTACAACATGCGCACAACACCACATGTACATAGCACTGCATATCCAACATGTACATAGCACCATCTATACCCGATGCTACATATGAAATATTCACACAACACCATACATACAAGAGGCACGCAACATTATATGTACCATCTTGTACATAACATTGCATGAACAACATGTACACACTATATATATACACAACACTACATGCGCACAACATCACAGATGCAACATGTACAACATATGCACAACAATAGTACCACACATCCAAAACCACATTGTCTCTACCAAGTAACCTTTCTTTCAGTGTCTTATCCATGCTTGTCCCAACATGTCGTAAACCACATTTCTTTCATTTTTCTTATGTATCCCTCAATATAGCCTGCCCATAATATAGACATAATATAATCACATAATATCGACTCATAACTACATGAGCCTGACCTCATATATTTTTTAGGGATACTCTTCCCAATTGATTCCTTGTAAGACCAAGAACCTTTTCATGCCATTCACCTACATAATCAATTATTCTTCCACAAGAACTATCCCTGATGACCATGTCGGATAATGACATAGATACATAGATACATGCATATATGAAATAATTTTAATAAAATAATCATAATCCATGATGACCTTGTCAAACATGTCATACATACATACATGTATACATATATAGACATCAACATAATCATGATCACAACATAATTACCATATATCATAAAGTCAAGGTTAAGAGAACTCCCTTTATGCGTGCAACACATGCAAAACATTGAGAACAACAGTTCCTAACATAGCCAAGGCATATGATGCCTCGAATCCATTCACCTTACCTTTCTTGATTATCTTTCCCATGATTGTTTTGCTATCATCCATTATCCTAATGGACCAAACGAATCCAACTAGTTATCATATACACCCTCCTCCCATATCTACCCAAGTAACCGGCTAACCGGGGTAAACATGTGACGAGAGGCTACTATGATATGATTCAACCTTCTATGTATCTTTAAGGAAGTGGAATTAACGGAAACCCATAAAAGAAACACCTTCCACATTAGCAACAACACTCCCAGGAGCCATCCCAACTAAATAGGTATCATACCCCTGGGTCCCACTGAATTTTTAAGCTATTAAACCTCTGGACACTCGCATGCTAAGGGCATGCCAGCATCCAAAGTGCTCTGGATGCTCCCACAAGCCTGCATGCATGTGCCCATGGTTTATTTCCAGTAGATCTTTGGTTGAGTCCACGATATTTAAGGGGATTTTCAAGCCCATAATTCCGACCACTGCCCACAACTCATTGTAACTTTTAGAATCCATTAAACACATGATGACAAGACTAATAAACCAAAAACTAAATCCAAGACTAGGCTTGACCATCCCTAACCGAGACTGACATTTTGTCAAACACTTGACATCAATGCAATCTCACAAAATGAATACAAGACAAAGCATAAATGACTGATACATCATATGAGACTTGAGAAGAAGGATCACCACCTTCTCCATTAAATTGTTATGACATCAATTAGGTCTTGCATCCATCATTTTAATAATTACAAGTAAATACATGAAATAACCATGACATGAACTAGTCAATTAACCATGCTTATAACCATCATAAAGCCATGGAAATGATAGTGAGATAACAACCATTAAATCCACATACAAGAAAGTACAAAATCAAGAGAACTTAGCTTTTATTTAACATAGGAAAATTTGACCAGGTCCGAGACTTCCACGTACCACCCGCACGTAGACATGGCTAAACCAAATATTTCCTTCAACCAGTCACCCCCGTGCCATATTCCAAGCATGAATGTGGGATCTCATGGAAAAAACAATCCAAAAACAACCAAGGGAATCCAGAGGATAAACCATCTTCACCTTCACCAATCCATGATCACACAAAAACTAGTGCTTTGATCACAAAACCAAATCGAACTTGGAATGCCATTCAGAATCCATCACTATCCCTGAGGAATTTTTCATTTCTTTGTCTCTCAAGCTTTACCACAATCCAATCCCAGATCACTAGGCCCTAAACCGAGACATCTCCCTTAGGCTTTACTATATATCTCGCCAAAACTGGTTAAGGGATTCCTAGGCCTTTGGGAATGAACCTTGAGACCACCTCTACCCTGAATTCCAAAATCCATCTAGCAATTCGAAAGCTTAAAAATGAGGTCAACATCCCAACACACCATGGCATTCAGAAAAAGGCAAAGCTAGACTAAAAACCAATGTCATAACCTGGAAAAACCATGCCATCAATAGCAAGAGAACCATACACCAACATGCAAGCCAGGCATGTCAAAACTAGCTAGGAAATCACACATGCAATATGTTACCTGCAAGTATTCCTGCTGAAGTTGCTTGATCTTGCTCTTCCTTGCTTTCTCCTTGCTTTCCTTCCTTCCCTTTTGCTTGCTTTTCCTTCCTTGGTCTAAAGATAGAGTGCTCCAAGAAAACTCAAGTGTCCAAGAGTGAGAGAGAGAGAGAATAATGAGAAAGCTGCAAAACTGAACTGACCAAGCCTTCCAACTGATCCTCAGAAGCCTTGTTATCAACCGGGCCTCTATTTTCTTCAATTTCTATTATTGTCCTTCATTTTCCTCCTCACATACAACATGTGACCTTTCACTTCCCCTTTCTCCTATTTTCCAATATTTTCATAAATAAATGTGCCAAAAATGCCTTTTTGCCTTTTAATGCCTTTGCCAATTTCCTTAGCCATAATAAACTGAAGTGACACCCACACTACGATATATTTTTCCAACATTCAACTTGGAATAAGTGTCCCTTAATCGTGGTCTTATTTTTCCTTTATTAACTTTTATTACATGAAATTTTCACCAGGGTTGTTACAGAACCCTCCCCCTTGGGGAACACTATCCTCGGTGTTAAACCACACCAAGACCTCATAAAAATCCCTAAAAAGAAAACATACTGCCCATGGAGCTTTATAACTTAGCTCGTTGCAGTATTTACAATGAAAGACCTGCTCAAAAGAAAAACATCATTACAACATGACTAGATAAAAACCATATTGGAGCTTTTAACATAACTCATTATGGTATTTACAATAACCACATATACACATGCACATTTAAAAAAAAAAAGGATACGATGCCCGTATCAATCAACAAGGGAATCCAAAGGATCACACCTCCACCCTCAAAGTAGTACCAGGATTCACCTCCTTCCCAGGAAGTCCATAATCCATTGCGATAGTCAAAACTACATCTAATGTCCAACGCTATAATCTTGCGCCAATTTTCCTCTCAGTGAACAGTTATCGACTCCTTGTTCCAGGGCACACTTCCAATGAGCATTTGATTCCATCTGGTAATGCTAATGGCCAAAAAAGAAATATCCCCAACCTTCCCTTCTTTGCTACATAGTCCTTCGGCAATCTGGTCACCCCTTTCATGCATTCACGCACCTTCCAAGTTCCTCGGCATCCCCTATCTCGGGTGATCCATCCCTTGGCAAGGATTCCTCACATCGGAAGGTCAACAAACAAGGCATATACTTGCCTCAAAACCATCATACCGATCATAGCATGCTCATGAAAATCAATGGATACTATTGGTACCAATGTCCCACAACGGCCCTGCCCTGAAGTGATTTACCAACATATTGCTGCAGGTTCCAATTCCTTTTGTCATTGTTGCTAATGTTTAAAGTCAATTTCAACCACCCAAATGGGAATTTCTGTGCTTCCTGTACCAAGCACATAACTTCCATTAGATTCAAATAAATTGAAATAACTTCAAATCATACCTCTTTGGTGGCTTGTTAACAAGGTACATTTGCAATTCTGTTCTCTTCTTGTCACAACAAGTCAAAATATCATCATTGACCAAATCATCATGTATAAATATATCACATTAGGTTAGCTCTAAACACAAACATCATAGATCAAAATCATAAATCACATGTAACCATCATAAACAAGAGTCATAATTGACACATATAATAAAACTGTAATAAAATATTGATACTTATCCTTTAACCAATCCTTATCTTCTACTTTTGTCTTTAATTCTTATGCACAATGGATCAGTTTCCACACCTGACAAACACCTAATGCCTTCTCCTCAACCATGTGCACATACACAGTGTGAATCACACACATACAACTACACACGACATACAACACCATGCAATACATGCACTTATACCTGACATACAAAGCATACACCTATACCCAGTGTACAACACAACACATACATACACCTACACCCGGTGTATGACACAACACCATACATCTATACTCGATGTACAATGCCACATAATACATGTACGTACATAAAGTACCACACAATGAATACACATGTTATGATACCACAATTACATAATGCACATACATAGTACCGCAAGCTCACAACACAACATGTACGACATGCACACAATACCACATGTACACCAGTACCATATGTACAACATGTACAGAGTATGACCTATACAAAGCACCACTTTCACAACGTATGTACAACATCAAAAGTACACAACACCACTTGCACAATGTGTACACAATGCCACATGTACATTGTACCACTTGTACAATGTGTACACAATTCCAGATGTACACAACACCATATGCATGACATGTACACATGTACACAACATGATATGAACGACATGTACATAACACCACCTGCACATGGCACCATATGTATAATATGTACATGACACCACATGCTCACAACACCTCTTGTACAATCATGTACACAACACCATACGTACATAGCACCACATGTATTACATGAACACAACACCATATGTACATATCACTTCATATCCAACATGCACACAACACCACATATCCATCATGTGCATAGTATAATATGTACACAAAACCCCATATCCAACATGTACATAACACCATCTATACCTAACACTGCATATGCAACATTTACACAACACTATCTGTACCACCCTGTACATAACATTGCATAAACAATATGTACACACACTATATATACACAACACTGCATGCACACAACATCATAGATGCATCATGTGCAACATATACAAAATATGCAACATATGCACAACAATAGTACCACTCTCCAAAACCACACTGTCTCTACCAAGCAACCTTGCTTCCAATGTCTTATCCATGCTTATCCTAGCATGAAGCAGGCCACACTGCTTTCATTTCGCTGATGTATCCCTTAGCATAGTCTATTCATAACATATACATGATATAATCACATAATATCAACTCATAACGACATGATACTAACCTCGTATATTTTCATGACTACTCTTCCACTTGATTCCTCATAAACTAGGAACCACTTCATGTCATTCACTTGCTTAAGAAATCATTCATCCACAAGAATGATTCCTAACGACCCTGTCAGACAAAAACATACATACATACATATATATACATATAAATATTATCACTAGTAATCATGATCCACGATGACCCCGTCAGACACGACATACATACATACATGTATACATATATAAACATCCGCATAATCATGATCACAACATAATTACTAGATAACATAAGTTCAAGGTTTAAGAGAATTCCCTTTATCCATGCACATCATGCAAAATATTGAGAACAATCATTCCCAACATAGCTAGGGCATGTGACGCCTCAGATCCATTTATTTCACCTTTCTTGTTACCTTTCTCATGATTGTATTGCCACTATCCATTTACACCAATGGACTAAACTAATCCAACCGATTTTCATATTATTACCTTCAACTTCCCTTACTCATGCACCGATCTTCATTTGGGTCTTACATTACTTGCTGGGTTTCATTCAACTCTCCCTGAGCTCCATTAACTTTCCTTTTTCCCAAACAACTCCCAAGACTCAAAACTTAAATGATAGGACCAAGAAGCAAACAAGAGAAAACCATGAAAACCAATAGAAACACAACATCACAAACAAAGTGGCATGGCCATGCACAATATGCAAACAAAACCACAATCAAGCACAACAAATCACTAAGAGACTAAAATCACAAGAGTGACAACAGACACCATGAATTAATCCCCATGGTTCCCAGTGGTTCCAAGAGAAAGCTCAACCTGGGCTTTCTTCAAAATTTCATGGTAGTCTCTTGCCATGCAATTCCCTGTATCATACTACCATAAATACATAACTGTCAATGTATAAAAAGATAAACCAATATACCATTTATCTTACCTCATTGTGCCAAGCATGTTTCCTTGCAACTGAACACGCCCATACCATCTCTCAAGGGACTCCAATCCCCTTAACAGATCTAGCTATAACTAGACACCAGTTGCTATACCTATAAAATAAATGTCCATGAATATATCCCATACCCACATAATTTTAGACAAGATTAGGGCTAAGAAGATTTGCTATATGCAAAGTAATCATTCATTTGGAATTAGGGTTTTCAAACATGGCCAAAGAAATTCTTGCCCAATTCCTTTCTTTTACCATTTAAATTCTTGCAATTGAGTCTTATTATCACATCATCCAAATGTTGGTTATATAAACAAATCATTTATTACCTTATCACACTAATACCAAGCATGTTACCTTGTAAATGCTCACACATGTCAACCACATGTTCCAAATATCAAGACAATCATATCTATCAATTTGTAATCAACCTTTACCAAGACTAAAAATCATGTCACAATCCATAGTCAACTCATAGTCATTAGACATAATGCTTCAACTATCACCTACTCAAACTTAAGTGCATATCAATTGTCTCAACACATATGTGTTAGTACAACCATCTTAAAACAAGATCATCTCTTCATGCAATCTTATAGACACATACTCATATCATGCAATTAATCAAACATTCAACAACAGATAGATGACATAATATACACCAACAGTCAAACACCAAATAGACGAAATAATAAAACATTCAAGCACAAAGTAGACGACATAAGCAAGCTCATAACTTAATGTATCTTAGGGGAGGCTATCTTGTTTGCACAATCAATCTAGTTAGCACGATATGACTTCATGACATATCAACTCAAACATAAATAGGGTCATGATATCCATAATAGTAACTATATAACATGTTCACATCATAAAATCATATATAATTATCATTCATACATGATAATCACATATGCACAATCAATCTATATTATTATGAAATAATATCACGACATATTAACTCATACCTCAATTCCATAACCCTAACCACCAAGTTACTAGCATATAACAACAACAACATATAACCTAATAATCAAGATAACTATCATATAGCAAGAAAAAATTACCCTATAATATACTCATCAACAACATATAACATAATCATCAAGTTATCTAACATAGAATAATAATAACAATGCATACCACCATAGGTTACTATCATTCATGAATATCTAACACCTGCATGTGAATACACTCATAAGATAGTCTCTATCATGTATGTAACCTTAACATCAATAGAATGAAAGGCATATACATAACCATAATGCATATAACAATCATTAACCTACATATCCGCATTCCCAACCTACAAACTTGTATGATGACATACTCTTTCCTCGAGGTCCAATGTTGCAACTTCACTTTAATGATCTGCATCTCCTGCTCTATCTCAGCCAACACATTCGCATCATAACACACCAATATCATCATGATGAACTAATTGCATACAATGACGTCAAGATGCATGTTTGATCTATTATACATGCATAACTATAACCATGACAATGCATGCATAATAAAATATGGACAGTGACATGCATAAAAAATGCATATACCACTGACATGCATTCATGACAAACACATCCCAACAACAACACCATCAACCTTCACGTGGCAACATCACTACAACTATGATCAAAACCATGCAAATGCAACAAGCACATCAACTACACGCATAAGGAACACATATGCAATCAATATGAATGCATGACCAACACACCACCCATCCAGTTTGAGGGGCGAACCATTATCTTATACCACCCTGTAACACCCTCCTCCCATATCTACCCAAGTAACTGATCAACCAGGGTAAACATGTGGTGAGAGGCTACTATGATATGATTCAACCTCCTAGGTGACCTTTGGAAGTGGAATCGATGGAAACACATCAAACATACCTTCCACATCAGCAACAACACTCCCAAGAGCCATCCCAATCACTTAGGTATCATGCCCCTAGGTCCCACTGAGTTTTTTAATCTATTAAAACTTTGGACGCTCCCATGCTATGGGCATGCCAGTGTCCAGAGAGCTCTAGATTCTCCCACAAGCCTACAAGCCTACATCCAGGGACTATTTCCAGCAAACCTGTGCTAAATTCCATGAGATTTAAGGCACTTTTCAAGCCCAAAATTCTGGTCACTTCCCAGAACTTGTTGTAACTTATGGAATCCATTAAACACATGATGACAAGACTAATACACTAAAAACTAACTCCAAGACTAGTCATGACCATCCCCTACCAGGACTGACATTCTGTCAAACACTTGGCATCAATGCAATCTCACAAAATGAATACAAGATAAAGAATAAATGACTGATACATCATATAAGACTTGACAAGAAGGATCACTCTTGAGCTATTATGACATCAATTAGGTCTTGCACCCATCATTTTAACAATTACAAGTAAATACTTGAAATAACCATGACATGAACCAGTCAATTAACCATGCTTATAACCAACATAAAACCATGAAAATAAGAGTGATATAACAACCATTAAATCCAAATATAAATAAGTACGAAAGCAAGAGAAATTAGCTTTTATTAGACATAGGAAAAGCTAACCAATTTTATGACTTCCATGTACCACCTGATCGTAGACATGATTGGACCAAATCTTTCTTTCATCCAGTCACCCCCGTGCCATATTCCAAGCATGAATGTGGGGTCTCATAAAAACACATTAATCAAAAACCATCCATGGCTTCCAGAAGGCAACCACCTCAACCTATCAAATAATAATTCCACCTCATGGTCGGACATCAAAAAACCATCATCATATTGGTCTCTATCCAATCCTTCCAGGGCTTCATAGCATTTGTTCCAACCAAGGCACTAGGACTAGTAACTCGACCCACAAATTATACCGAGCTCTAGAGCGGTTGTCCAACCAAGGCTCCAGGACTAGTAACTCAACCCAAGATGTTACACGGTCTAGCACCATGCAATTTAAACTCCACCCCTATCAAATCCACTTCACCTGGAACACAATCTTACTATTTAATCATCTGAGCTCCTTGTATTGTGTAACTAAGAACACTTTTACACCACTAAGTATGGAATTCAATGCCACAATCGTGGTGATTCATAGCTTAACCACCACTAATGACCTTACAAAAAAAAATATTAGGCGAGTCAAGGAAATTCCAAAAGATACTTTGGTTGCTTTGATGGTTCTGACCCCTCCCCAACACCCTCCTTGAATGTGGAAGTCTAGTTCGTGAAGGACAAATTATACTAGCTCATTCATCTTATACATGCTTGAAACACTCAAATGCTTTTATTTCTCTAGGAGTAATTGAAGGAAGGGAAATCCAACTCATCGATGAGCTTTGCTCCATGAAGTTGGCATCTTCCCTCCTTAACCTTAAATGGAAACCCAATTTTCTCTATAAAAATGTAACAATGTTCACTCGCAAGAATATACTTAGAGTCCCGAAATTGGTCAAAGCATTCTATGTTGGTGAAAAGGCATTACAATAGCGAGGAATTTTTTTATCCAAGGTAGGTTTTCTCTTTTCTCCTCTTGGTTTTTCCTCGAGGTCTCTTTCATTGGTGTTCTTGCTTGGACCTTTTCTCCATACAATAGCTTGGCCTCCCATTCCTATATGTTGGATGCCAACCACCTAACTTCTCTAGATATCTCTCCCTCTCGTGGCTCTTAGCTAGACACGACAATCCTTGTTGTTAGTATTTTTCTCTATTGGAACCCTCCCATCCAATATGGCTCACATTTTATTACATACCTATTGTTCGAGGTACGAACCTGGTTCTAGTTAGCTATTACTACCTTTTCTCTTGTCCAAAATTTGTCTCTTTCCTTACACATCCCTACCTATTCCTTATCTTGTTTCTCATCCTCATATAGCCACCATGCCATGACAATGAAAAGACTCAAGAATTAGAAATATATAAGAAGGGAGAGAAGAGGGCACAAATTATTCTTATTGAATCCATAAAGAATCATCTCATTCCCTTTGTTGATGATTTGAGTTCATCTAAGGCTATCTATGATAAGTTGGTGAAATTGTACTCTATAAGTACATCAAGTCAGGATATATCCTTGAGGAATCAACTGTATAGAAAAAGGATGTCAAAGGATGAAGATATGTCATCATATATAATGAGAATATAGAAATTAACTTGGACAAGTTGCAATGGCTTGGGGAATTTATTTCTGATTCAGAGATGACTAGATGTGTATTGAATGCTTTGCCATCTAAATGGAGTAGTTTTGCAACTAGTATCTAATCAAGAAAATATACTTCTCCTTGTGATGAAATTTGGGCTCAATGTATCTTGGAAGAAACATGGATAAATTTGCAAAGGATGCCACTGAATCGAATGAAATGTCTCAAGCCTTTTTTGTAAAATACAAGAAGAAGAAAGTGAAGTTTGAGAAGTCCAAAGGAAAACAAGATATATCCAAGACATAATGTTATGGATGCAATGCATATGGAAAATTTAAGTGGGATTGTCCAAACAATCCTTAAAACAAGAAAAACAACAAAAGGAAGGAATTGAGTGGAGCTCACACAACTGAAGAAAATGAAGAACTTGAGAAGAATCTCAAAGGTGAAGATCCCAAGAATCTATACTATTGAAGGAAGATCCATCTCTATAGGTTCATTTACAATTTATATTTCTTTTATTAGAAAATATTAGTTAGAGTAGCATGCATTGTTGAATTCTCTAGAAGAGCCTTGGTTTTTGTGAAGCATGGCGTCAAAAAAGGAAGCATATGATAATAGAATATTTAGAGTCAACATGATCAATTTACTTTTAAAGAAGTCATTTAAATGGAAAGAATGATAAATTGGTACCATCTTACGCATCATAATTCATCCAAACAATAATCCAATGTAATATTAGAGGTAGTCATCTTGCAAGAAGGATCATCGAGATCCTCCAATGAAAAACATCATTTAGGGAAGGTTCTAAGAACAAGAATTATGACACACTATTAGTATATACCACTTAGTGTGGAAACAATAGTCTTGAAGGATGAAGGGATGCAAATGGTCGAGTTATAGTATGAAAGGAATAATTGAAGTCTTTCTCCTCTTAAAAGAACGAAGCTTAGATATTCGATAAAGGATAGAAGCTAGCCCATTTAGAGGAAGGAAATTAGATGGTTGTATGGAAGAAAAGATATGCATGTTGCTAATAACTCTTCTCTAGAAGGAAGAATTCATGTTTGCAAGAATCTTGTAGAAAGAGTTTGTCATAAACACAAACAGGAGAAATATTCCATGTGGTTACTCAATGCTTAGAAGAAAGGAGTTAGTATGCTTTGGAATGGCTAAAGATCACAACTCTTACACAAGATAGAGTAACAACCTTGGTGAAAATTTCACGTAATAAAAGTTAAAAATAATAACCGGATGAACGGGACACTTATTCCAAGCTGAATGTTGAGCAAGACATCCTAGGGGGCATTCATTTGGTTGTTTATGGCTACAAAAATTGGCAAAGGAAATGGATAAGTCTTTTGAAAGGTAAAATGGCATTTTGGCACAATTATTTATGAAAATAATTGAAATTAGGAGAAAAGGAAGGTGAAAGGTCACAAGTTTCATGTGAGGAGAAAAATGAAGGAAAATAATGGAAAATGAAGAAAATAGAGGCCTAATTCATAAAAAGGCTTCTGAGGATCAGTTGGTAACCTTTTGTCAGTTTAGATTTGGAGTTATTTCATTATTCTCTCTCTCTCTCATACTCTTGGACACTTAGGGTTTTCTTGGAGCACTTTGGCATTGGAGCAAGAATGGAAAAGAAGGCAAGAGGAAGCAAAACTCAAGTAGGGAAATGAAAGATCAAGTAGCTACAACATGCTTCATTGTAGCTATCAACTTGCATGTGTATTTTCCTTGCTACATTTGGCATGCATTGGATTTCAAGTGTTTCTTTTCTACCATGGCATGGATTTTGTTAGGTGTGAGTATTTTCAGCCTAGCCTTGCCATTTCCCGATAGCTTTAATGAGATGGGTTCTCTCATTCGGTTTATGTGGGATGGCCGGATTGGATTTGAAGTTGATTGGGGTGGATCTTCAAATTGGAAAACGCATGGTGTAGTGGCCCCTGAAGTGGACTGAGGATGCATGAAGCCACCGACCTAGTAACCCCTGAACTAGACTATGGGTTGCGGTAAAGCCAAATTGTGTACCTTGGTGGGCCTAGGAATCCTTGTCGGTGAATGGCAAGATATACGATAAAGCTAAGAGGTGGATTTTCTCTCCGTTGGGCCTAGTGATTCTGAGATGGAATGCATGGTAAATCCTAGAGAGTATGGCTCAGTGTAGGGCCTAGTGATCCCTGGATCAAATTGCGGATGCACGGTAAAGCATGAGAGACTAGGAAGTACTCAAATTCCTCATTGTGTAGGCGAAGAACTCTAGTGGAATCCACATTGATTGGTCTTTTTGATGTGTTTTGTGAGTCCCACATCAATGCTTGGAATATGACACGTGGATGATTAGCTGAAGAAAGAATTGGCTCAACCAATCTATGGATGGGTGGAACATGGTAGTCACATCACGGGTTGGTTCATTGCATTTATTAATGAGAAATTCATTCCATTGATTTTCATGTGTAAATTTAATGGTGTATATATGGATTTTGATGGTTGATATGTTTATTGTATGTTTGTGCCTATTATGCTGGTTATATGCACAATTTATGACAACAACTATGTATGGATATCAACATGTTTTTACTTGTATATGAATGGATAATGTGTCTATGAACTAATAGATGAATATGAAACAAATGACAAGAGGGAGAAACCGTTTATAACGATTCTCATATAAGTATGAGATCCCTACACTTAATTATGTTGTTTACACCTATAAGTTACATGTCGATGATATGTTTGACAAAATGCCTATCATGGCTAGTAGGGGCGTGGTTAAGGTCTTGTTGAGATTATTTCTTTTGCATCATTGTTTCCTTGTACTTTTATTGATTTCAATCTTCCATGACATTCTGGGCAGTGGCTTGGGATTTGGGCTTCAAAAAGTGGCTTAAATCTAGGGGTAGCTGGCGCAAAACTAGCAAGTTTGGCCCACATTCGTTGGCATGCAGGCATATGAAGCGAATTTAGGACTCTGGTTGCTCCCTTGCCCATAACATGAAAGTGTCCATGGCCTTAGAGGTCTAGAACAATAGTGGGACCTAGGGACAGGCTGTCTGAGTGGCTGACTTGTCTCTTGAGGGTTCTGTTGATGAGGTTGGATGACTGCATGTGATGTTCTATCGATTCCACTTCCTTAAAGTCACATAGGAGGTCAAATATGATCATAGTAGCTGCTCATCTCATGTTTATCTCGGTTGGCATAGATACTTAGGTGGATGTGGGAGGAGGGTGTTATATAGTGGTATCAGAGCATGGTTCAATTCTCAGAATAGATGGGTTGAATTTGTTAGTCATGCATGCATGTGAGTTGCATGTGTGTCTCTTACAATATATACTTGTTGCAATTTCTTGATGTTGGATTATGATTGTGTTGAAGCACTGAAAATCGGGTCGACAACAAGGGGGATACCCACCTGGTCCGGACCTTGGTTGGCAGCTCCTTATCCGTTTGGTATAGCGGGTCCGACTGGGGATAACGGGACCAGTTTCCCGATCTTGGGTGTGTGTGTGTGTGTAGAGTTGATTAATGTTGATCTAAAAGTACTTTAAAGCTAATCTAATTCAGATTCTTTAACTTTACTCTATGCTATTGTAATCTAGCGAGAAACAACACATCAAATCTATTCTAACCCGGGATGTATATCTTCCATCATGCGATCTAAAAAGATTTCGAATAATAACTGGTAATAAAGATCATTCAACTATCATAAGAAACGAAACCATTTGAGATAAACCACTTTGCATAAGAATTTAGGCAAAACAGTTGTGAATAGCATATCGCATAATAAGCTATTCATATGTCAAACATAAACAATATGACTCCATCGTACAAAAGTGCCAAATGATAACCCATACATTCATGCAATAACATATAAACAACTGAAACTGTAAGTCACTTAAAGAATATAAGCAGGAATTCTCCAAGAGATAAAAGTACCATTTATGACTTAGTTCTACCCATAAGCTTCAAGAAAAAACGATCTATCTCTACTTGTTCTAAAATCTACCAAGAGTACAAAAGTGCAACATCAGTAGCAGATATCAAAATGCAAGTAAAAAATAAATCTCGATCCATCCATTCATCAA
>APFE031719670.1:5430-26306 GCA_000404065.3 Pinus taeda
TCTTACTCATCCCTGGTCGAAAACAGAGAGGCAAGTGTCAGAGGGAAGCTTCTGGAAGATTCCATGATCTTCCACCTCGCATTTTGTCCCTGCCATTTGTCCATTCCCAACCATCGCACCCTACAGAGGAGCAATTCAGTATGCATCGCACCTTGTACATTGGAAAGGTGATATGCATCACACCCTTTTCACTAGGCTTTCAGTATGGTCTAGTTTGGACCATTTATGAGCAGTTTTCAGTGGAGAACTTCTGGGAGATGATGTAATCAGTTGACCTTGTTCCTTTAGGCAGTGAAGCAACACTTTTAGGGACTTAAGAGCCCTCAGTTTATGGACATTTTTTATTGGGCTTGAAGTGCCCAAAAATGTCTATAACAAGAGCGGACTACTCCAACAATATCTTATCATGCATTGGTTGGCATCGGTGCTTAAACCTCAAAATAGAATGATATATCAAAAATAAAAAGATAATAGTATTGATTGATTTAGGTAGTACCAATAACTTTATCAACAATTACAAATTCGCAAAAATCTTAATTATTTTTTATATCCAACACTATAATTTCAAGTAATGTTTGCAGATGGAGGTACCACAAATTGTCCAAGGAAGTGCCATAGAATATTTTTTTACACCAATGAGTAGCTTTGATATTAATTGTACACACAAATGCAGCAAACTACCTAGGAAACTATTACATTGAATTCCAACCTACAGATCCTTCATAAGATAACAAAATAGAGGTTCCAAAATTTTGATCTAGAAACTACCATTGACATACATTCTATCAACCAAATGGAAACTATATGTTTTGTAAAATTGACCAGACAAAAAAAAGACTTTACAATAAGAGATCCCGATTCCGGAGGCAGATCAAGAGACATCTTATCAGACTGGCTTTCACAAGTGTTCATTGCTCATTGATTTTCCTCTAAGTCTGAAACTCAACCAATTGGCATTGAATGGTGTCTCTAGAATCCTCTTATTTATTCACCTAAGATTTAAGTCTTTGAAATTCCTCAACTAGAAAAAGGATTGCGTTGAACTGTTGGTGAAGTTTCCAATTGAGATCCATATTCTCGACTTGATTTTCAACTAGGAGGTGCAGACAATTACTATAGGAATTGTCACTTCTAGAAGTGGTTGAAGTGAACACTTTGAACTCCATGAGATAGACCAAAGGGGGAGAGATTGAGAACCAAAGGGATAGAGTGCCAAAGAGAACCTGAACTGAGATTATAGGAGCAAAAATTAGTAGGGGGATCAACAAACGAAGGATCATCCAAGGCTGAAGGTGGGGTGAGAGGAGGGCCCCAGGTACACAAGATTTAGGAAATGTTGCAGATGGGAAGAGAGAAGGTATGAGATCCCCCAAAAACGGCAAAGATGGAAAACACAAAAGACAACTCGAGGAATTACTTCAACATTAGTAGAGAGATACCTTCAGACAGTCGACGATCCAAGAGAATTGTGGAGACTCATGATAAATTGCTTCAATATGCTAGAGTCATCATTGTCCATAGTTAGAGGAGTTGGAGGAGCACAAACCAACTGAGGGGCCCCTAGGTCTTCAGTGATAACTAACACATAGCTTTGAAGGACCACTAAATTACAAGAAACTAAGAATTTACAAATTTGTGACATGTCATAGATGAGGGATTTAGAATTCCATGCCAAGCCAAAGATTAATTATTCACAAATCCATTGTACCGAAGAGAGAAACACTTGTTTCATAATCAATCTAGGAAAATGACAAAGCTCCAATTCAGAATTTTCTATGTAAGGTTCTAATCACAACACCCGGTAGGAGGTTATTTATGCTATCTAGATCAACACTAAGGAAGATACCTTTATGAACATGAAAAAACAGTCTACACCAAGACAAATTAGCTCAACATCCATATAAACCTCGGCTACCTAAAGCATGGGTTATTATCTCTAAGATACCTTCCATGACTTTTATCACAAAACTAGAAATCCCACACACTATAGAAATATCATCGACATTGAATTCTATTAATTCCCACCACCCTAGAACCTTTAAGAGAATTGGTTCAAATGAAAAAATCTCCTTGGAGTATTGTCAGGAGGGAGGACTTTCCACATGGAAGGGTTGAAAGGATTGGGAGTGTGTGTGGCCTACACACCCTTCGCCAGCCACCTCAACCATGATGGCAAGTGCATTTAAGCTACCAAGTATATAAGAGGCGGAGAACTTTAAATTTTTTGAAATGAAATCCTCGAAGGTTGAATTTCCCTTGTTGGCAAACACGTAGGCCCATTTATAACGATAAGGAGGAACATGAGGGGAGTACATAATGGAATAGCTTTCCATCCAATTACACCATTAATGTCTATCTAACCTACCTCCATAAGAAAAGCCTGATTTGCCTACACATTAGCTTCCTTATTTTGACTTATCAAGGTGTGATAGAAGATATTGTGAGGGAAGTACTTCAAGATACTAAGAATTATATAGAGAAGGCTTAAGTTATTGTTTTTAGGAAGAGATTTTCTTTGTAAATGTTGAAGGGTGAGAAAGGAATCTCGTGAGATAGAAATCTTGGAGAGATTCATTTATTTAGCCAACTTAATCCCAAGCAAAATCCCATATATTTCAGCCAAATTGTTTGTCCTCTGGCCAAGTTCCCATGAATACTTAACTTCTTTGTTTCCCTTGGGATTTAAGATAATTCCTCCCCTCCTGCCACCCATAAGTGCCATAGTATTAAGCTTAATATGGGACTATATTTTTTGGATAATCACATGATTGAAATGGTTGATGTCAATGTTGTATTAGAGATCCAATGGTTACCATCATTGAGAAAATTGTCCCTTAATTTTTGAAATATTTTCATAAGATTTTCCTTAGAAGGAAAAGAAATTGAGCTTAGAGGTATCCAAGGGGAACCTAGTAAGAGATAAGACCTAATAGCATGACAAACTGTTAACAAGGAGACACCAAGGTGTAATTGTACAACTGATTCATTAAATGTTCAAACATATATATCCTCTACTCCAGTGGATTTGCAAAAAGTTATCAACAACCATTTCACGGTATTTGGAGGGATGCCTAAGGGTCTTTCCCCTACTAAAGATCATGACCTTTCTATTTCGTTGCAACTTAGAAGTGTATCACCTAACATTAGGCCTTATAGGTACCCATATGCACAAAAGAGTGAGATTCAATGTCTAGTTCAAGAAGAGGCTAGCATCATTTGACCTAACTAGAGTGCTTTCTCTTTACCAGTGATGATGGTTTTCAAAAAGGATGGTTCATGGCGTATGTGTCCAGAGTACAAACAACTCAACAAAATGATCATCAAAGATTAGTTTCTTATTCTTGTCATTAATTAATTATTAGATGAATAGCATGGAACAAGTTTCTTTATTAAGTTGTATCTTAATTTTGGAGATCATAAAATTGGAATGAGGGAAGAATAAATTCCCAAAATAACCTTTAAAACACATGAAGGTCATTATGAGTTTTTGGTTATGCCATTTGCACTTACAAATTCAATTTTAACATTTAAAAACTTGTTGAATTCTATTTTCAAACCCACCATTATAAAATTTGTGTTAGTATTTTTTGATAACATAATAATCTACAACAAATCTTGGAAAGAGTGTGTACAATACGTTGACAGTGTCATAACACTATTGGAAAATCAACAACTAAATGCAGATTCTTCCAAGTGTGCCTTTAAAGTTAAAGAAATAGAATATTTAGGTCATATTATATCCCATGAGGGTGTCAAAGTGGATCCTACCAAAATCAAATCTATGAGTGAATGGTCAATTCCCAAGACATTGAAAAAGACGAAGGGATTCTTATGATTGACAAGATATTACCATAAGTTTGTCAAGAATTATGTTCAAATAGCAACACCTCTAAAAAAATTATTGAAAAATAAAGCATTTTCTTAGACTAAAGAAGAAACCAAAGCTTTTTAAAAGGTTAAAGAGATTATGTACAAATCTCATCCCAACGAAACTTGACTTCACAAAAACCTTCATTATGGAGTGTGATACCTTAGGCCATGGCATTGGTGCAAATTTAATGCAAGAAGGAAGACCCCTTTCCGTTTAAAATAACAAACTTAAAGGAAATAACTTACTCAAACCCATATATGAAAAAAAATGTTAACAATACCACATGCAATTAAGAAATGGGCTTCCATACCTAATAGGAAGACACATCAAAGTAAAATAAAATCATGATAGTTTGAAGTACTTCTTGAAACAAATCACGTCTTCAAAAGAAAAGAAAAAAATGGGTTTCAAAGATTTTGGTTTATAATTTTGAAATTGTCTACAAAACTAGAAAACAAAATTGTTGGGTTGTGTTATATTCTTTCCACAACTAGCCCACATAGTTAACCGGGGGGTTAGAGGGGGGGCGGAGCCCCCCTGTATGCACGATTGCGTAGCGGCGGGCGGGGGAGTGGGTGTTTCACAAGGAGTTTCACGAGGGTTTGGGGTTGAAAATATCCCCCTCTATGGGGTCTGGGGCAACACCTCGGAAAATTTTGTTTTTGGACTCTATTATAGGTTGGGCGGACCTACCTATGGTTTTGTCCATGATTTTTGCACATGGTTTTGGGCGAGATGGTTTTCGGTCCATGGTGTTGGATGCTTTGGCGTGTATAAATATGTATTGTAACATTGAAAGGAATATAATAAAAAAATCAAGTTGGTAGTCTCGGTTTTGGGATCTAGGTGAAAATCTCTATGTATATGTGTTTTATATGTTATGCTCTCGCATTGTTTATTTTCTATGTTTTAGAATTCGTATGCAGGTGATTTCTGTACGGGTTTAAAACCTACGTTTGGTATCAAATTTGTTTTTGGCTTCAATGGGACACCTTTGTTGCTGAGGGGTTTCGCTCAGGCTTGTGGTAGACCCTGTTCAATGGGAGATCTGCGAAATTGATTATGGTGGGGAAAGAAGATGGAGAGCAGTGGAAAGATAGAGATCGAGAAATTTAATGGCCAGAGTTTTGAGTTGTGGAAACCCAATATGGAGGATATGTTGGTGGATAAAGATCAGTGGATCACGGAAGATCTGGGTACTAAACCAATGGGAGTATTCGATGAAGAATGGAAGAAGTTGGATCGAAAGGCAAAGAGTACAATACGATTGTCTGTCTTAGAATTAATATTGTTGAATGTATCAGTGGAAGTTACAACGATGGCTTTGTGGGACAAGTTAGGGACTTTGTACCAATTAAGTCTCTGGTGAATAAACTGTTCCTACGGAAAAATTTGTATAACCTGAGGATGAAAGATGGAGACTCGGTGACAGAGCATTTGAACGCATTTAATACTGTCGTAAGTCAGTTATTATCTGTTGATATTAAAATTTCAGATGAATATAAGTGCATCAGTTTGTTGTGTTCTCTACTAGATTCATGGGATAGTTTGGTTATTGCAATAGGTAGCAATGCAACTACCTTGCAGTTTAATGAAATAGTCTCATCCTTGCTGATGGAGGAGATGAGACAGAAAAATATTGAGAGCTGGAATGGTGATGCCTTGTCTGTACGAGGACAGTCCCAAAACAGAAACAAAAATAAGTCATCGAGTGGGAGATCTAAATCTCCAGGAAAACCTATAAAGGTGGTTTGCTAGAAATGTAGAAAGGAAGGGCACTACAAAAGGGACTGTAAATCTAAAGCTCCTGACAAAGGAAAGGGATCTAATGATGCTCCTTCTACAGAGGTGCAAAACCACCTCAAATGAAGGTGGGGATGTGTACTTGGCTTATTCAAGTACACTTGTAGATCATGAGGCATGGTTGATTAACTCAGGTGCATCATTTCACTTCACTCCCCATAGAGAGTGGCTCTGCGAGTATGAGAAATATGATGGTGGTGATGTCTTCTTGGGGGATGACAAGAAGGCTAGAACCATTAGTTGCGGAAAAGTAAAGTTGAAGTTGCAAGGTGGAAGGGTTAGAACACTTCCGGGTGTTCTGCATATTCCTACATTGGCCAGAAATCTGATTTCCATAAACAAGCTAGATGATGTAGGTGTAAAAACAATGTTCGAGAAGGATACCTACAATATGGTTCGAGGGGCACTGGTATTGATGCGGGGAGTTCGGATTGGAACTCTGTACAAGTTGCAAGGTAGCATTGTTGTTAATGGGTGCAATAGTTCTATGATTCCTTAAAGAGGAGCAGAAAATCTAGTGGTCTCTAGAGAGAAGACCATGATGTGGCATCAAAGGCTTGGACATATTGGAGAGAACGGCCTTCGAATACTTCATGGTAAAGGTATGGTAGAAGGTATGAGTAATAGCTCTATGGATTTTGATTTCTGTGAAAATTGTGTATATGGGAAGCAGAATCGGGTGAGTTTCCCCTCTAGTGGTAAGAGGACGAAATAGATATTAGAGCTTGTGCACAGTAATGTGTTTGGACCTATGAAGGTTCCATCACTGGGTAAGTCTGTGTACTATGTATCATTTATAGATGACTTCTCAAGGAATACATGGATATATTTCCTTAAGAAGAAACCTAAAGTTTTTAATAGGGAATTTAAAGCTCTGGTGGAAAACTAGACAGAGAAGAAGATAAAGGTGTTGAGGACAGATAATGGTGGAGAACTGTTTTGCAGTAAGGAATTTGAAGAATTTTGTAAGAAGTGTGGTATAGCATGCCAGAAGACTACTCCATAGACACCTGAGAAAAATGGAGTTTCAGAAAGAATGAACAAGACGTTGATGGAAAGGGCAAGAAGCATGCTTAGTGGTGTTGGGTTAGGACAGGAATTTTGTGCAGAGGCGGTGGAGACAGCATGTTACCTGGTCAATAGATCACCTTCATCAGCATTGGAGGATAAGACCCAATAAGAGGTATGAACTGGTAAGAAACCCTCTCTTTCAAATCTGAGGGTTTCATCGATGTGATTAATATGTACATGTTCCAAAGGCAAAAAGAACCAAGTTGGATAGTAAATCTGAAAAGTGCATCTTTATTGGGTATAAGGATGGTTTAAAGGGTTATAAGCTTTGGAACCCAGTAACAAGGAAGGTTATGTATAGCTAAGATGCGGTGTTCAAAGAGGTGAAAGATGTTATTAAACATGAAGTCGAACCAAAGAAACCTGAGAAGATAGAGTTTGAGCTTAAGGAGGAAGAATCAGACTCTACAACAGAGGAGGAATCAGAAGACGAAGAGCCACAAATTCCGGGTGTGAGAAGATCAGATCAAGAAAGAAGGCAGCTGGAAAGGTATAGTACATCTGCTTTCTGTTCAAATTTTGCTTTATCTATTACTGATGGTGACCCCATAACTATGAAGGAAGCAATAGATTCAAAGGATGGCAAACTCTGGAAAGAGGCCATGGTTGATGAAATGGCATCTTTACACAAAAATGAGGCTTGGGATCTAGTGGAGTTGCCGGTTGGAAGTAAATCCATTTGTAGCAAATGGGTGTTCAAGAAGAAGACAAATGTGTTGAAAAATGTGCAACAATAAATGTTAAATTTAGAATGTGCTAAAAATAGACCTACTAAAAATAACATGTCTAAAAATAGCAGTTTGGCCAGTGAGGTAATTGGCCACATTGGGTGAGAGGTGAAACTGCTAAAAATAGAAAGTTCTAAATATAGCATTTATGGGTCCCTTCCTATTTATAGCAATCCCTAATCTATCTATAGGGAGTAAAATTACTTTTGGTCTTAACAACAGTTGGAAATATTAATTAATTAATTCAGTTGAGTTAATTAGTTAAGGAAATTCGAATTTGAAGTCTTTGTGAGTATGCACATGAGTTGTCCCACTGATTGAGGAATTTATCCTTAATTTACTCCACTGATTGAGGGAATAAGTATGAGTTCTATAATGACAGAACCAGTGGACTTAGTCCTAACTAGTCAAGTTCAGTTAGATTAGTTTAACAAGTTGTTAAAATAATAAAATATAGTTTGTTAATGCTTGCATGCATGTGACAACTATTATTTTAGATAACTAATAATTTACTCATGGATAACTGTTGCATGTCAGTTCTGTAGAGACCCAGTTGAGATCAGATGAGGGACAATGTACTATCAAATGCTTGGATATTTCTAGTAAGTATTCCTTGCATGGAGAAGGAACTATTATAGGAGATTGGAGGACTTGTGGCCTATATATTGAGGCCTAGGTAGTCTATGATCTTCATCTTCTGATTGAAGATCATCAGGATCTTCTTATTACAGAGAGAGCAGGATAGCTATTGAGCTTATTCTTTTTGAAGAGGATTTCCACTTGATTGATAATACAGTGTTGGGGATTTATGCTGGTGCTTTCCCCAATGATATATTATGTGTTATGTGTGTTTGATTTCTCCATATCAGTTGTATGTGTTCTTATTGATGATGCTCATGGTTGATTAAGCTTCCGCTAAATTGGTTGTAGAAGTAGATCAAGTGTTTTGCTTTAGTACATTGCATTACCAGGTTGATCTATAGGTGGGAAATTTCTACATGGTATCGGAACTAGCTGTTTTGTAGAAAAAGTTCTACATGGTATCAGAGCTAGCTGATTTGTAGAAAAATTCTACAAGATTATACAAATGTAGAAGGAAAGGTGGAGAAATGCAAAGCTCGGTTGGTAGCAAAAGGTTATTCCCAGGTGCCGGGAATTGATTTTGGTGATATTTTATCTCCTGTTACCAAGGTAACTTCTATTAGATTACTTTTATTTGTTGTTGTTGCTTTTGATTTTGAGGTAGAATAGATGGATGTGAAGACAACATTTCTTCACGAGGATCTGGAAGAGGAGATCTACATGAAGCAACCGGAAGGCTTTGCGGTGAAGGGTAACAAAGAACTAGTATGCAAGTTAAAGAAGTCTTTGTATGGGTTAAAACAGTCACCAAGGATGTGGTATCAGAAATTTGATACATTTATACGGGGACTTGGCTTCACCAAAAGCAAATCAGATCATTGTGTGTATTAAATTAATTGATGACCATGTTATTTATTTGGTATTGTATGTGGATGATATGTTGTTGGTTGGAAATGACAAAAAAAATATCTAGGATTTGAAGACCCAATTGTCCTCCAAATTCGACAAGAAATATCTTGGTGCTGCAAACTATATTTTGGGCACGGAAATTAAAAGAGACCGGGAAAAGAGGAAGCTCTGGTTAAACCAGTGGAAGTATGTCGAGACAATACTGCAGAGGTTTAATATGCAAGATAGTAAACCGGTGAAGGTTCCTATTCCTGTAGGTGTGAGGTTATCTGTTGAACAGTGTCCCAAGACACAAGAAGAGGAAGAGGACATGTCTCGTGTTCCATACGCAAGTGCAGTTAGTAGCTTGATGTATGCAATGGTCTGTACTAGACCATACATTGCACATGCAATGGGAGTATTGAGCAGGTTTATGTCAAAACCAGGGAAGGAGCACTAGACAGCAGTGAAGCGGGTTTTCAGGTATTTGTGTGGCACTAGTGATTATGGTTTGTGCTACCAAGGAAGACCAAGATTGGACAAAGTGTTGGATATTTGTGGCTCTGTTGATGCAGACGGGGCTGGAGATATGGATCAGATAAGATCTACAAGTGGGTATGTGTTTAACCTATTTGGAGGTGTAGTCAGTTGGATGAGTAAGAAACAATATGTAGTAGCATTATCAACTCCAGAGGCAGAATACATGGCATCCACTCATGCAAGCAAGGAAGCAGTTTGGTTGCAGAGATTGTGTTCAAGTATGGGGTTAGTACAGGGAGCTATAAGGATAGACTATGACAGCCAAAGTGAAATTTTCTTGGCAAAGAACCCTGCATCTCATTCAAAGACAAAGCACATTGATATTCAGTATCATTTTGTGATGGATATGATAGAAGGCAAAAACGTGTTGCTGGTAAAGGTGGACACTTTGAAGAATACTACAGATCCATTGACAAAATCGGTGAGTTCTGAGAATTTCTCTTGGTGTAGAGAAAAAATGGTCATTGCAGGGCTGGATAAATGACTAAGCTCTCTTGTGGCCCCCTGTGGAATGAAAACAACAAGTGGGAGAATTTTGGGTTGTGTTATGTTCTTTCCACAACTAGCCCACATAGTTAATCGGGGGGTTAGAGCGGGGGCGGAGCCCCCCCCCCCCCCCCCCCTTCGTTGTGCCGATTGTGTAGCGAGGGGCTCACAAGGGGTTTGAGGTGTACCCGTAACCCCACTTTATGGGGTCCGGGGCAGTGCCCTGGAAAATTTTGTTTTTGGACCCTATATTAGGTTGGGCAGACCTACCTATGGTTTGTGCATGATTTTCGCACATGGTTTTGGGCGCGATGGTTTTCGGTCCATGGTAATAGATGCTTCAGCATGTGTAAATATGTATTGTAGCATTGAAAGGAATATAATAAAAAAATCAAGCTAGTAGACCCTATTTTGGGATCCAGGGGAAATCTCTGTGTATATGTGTTTTATGTGTTATGCTCTCGCATTGTTTATTTTCTGTGTTTTAGACTTTGTATGTTGGTGATTCTATACGGGGTTAAAACCTACAAAAATATTTTTTTATATGCACTCTCAAGGAAAGAGGAAGACACAAAGGGTTTACTATGTGTTATTTTCATTCCACAATTTGACTAGGTGAAAGAAGCATGAATAGAATGGAATACGAGATAAGTATACTTATCTCGTATGACGTTCAAAACTCTTGGAAATTGTTGTAATCTAGCGGAAAATATGCATTGTTACTAGTAGACATGCACAAGTAAACATACAAAAATCATGTAAAAGAGGCAAGACACAGTAACGAGGAGATAACCAAATCACATATATGTATTTAGTATTATATATGGAATCATCACTTACATTGGTATACCGACAAGTATATACAGACTGATAAGGTACTTACAAGAGTCTAACTGCAGAATTAATCACACTGCCTAGTTTGTCATTAGTTATCCAACTATCATATTACAATATGTTACAATGAGGCTAGTCAGTTGGGTCGACTAGCCTTTTCATATTCAACTCGTCTGTCAACCTGACTAGCTCCTTCAACCTCTACCCTGCCCTCAATGCCTTCTTCGTCCTGAAGAAGAGGCAGAGTTGGAAAAACCAAAAGACAAGACAAAATGATAAACGAGACTTTTTACATTAACATTTTTGAATTACAATTAAAAGAAATTACCAAGTTCAAACAATTGGTGGATAGGAGCCTAGTGCTTCTACTACTGCAGTCATCATCTCTGAGAATGGTTGGGGTAGCTTGTTCATTTTTTGATCAACCTCTTCTACATGAGACTGTTGTTTTGAGACGACAACAAATGTCGAAACACTAGGTGCATAGAATTGATGGGTAGGTCACTACGGATGTGGAGAGGTGGAATGTTCTCACAGTGTAGGACTTGTGCTAGGAAAAGCGGTACAATAGATCGGCTCTTTTGTTTATGCTTTTCATCTTGATCGTCTTGTTGTTCGTGTCTCTCTGAACTTTGCTTTACTTAGAGGTTGCAGAAGTCAGTCTCACGCTCCATTGATGTTCCTTGGTCTAATTATATGACTATTCCTGGAATGGTTTTTTATGGATATTTCGATTGTTATGTCAGTTACGTTTATAAAAGGTTTTAGTTAATGTTAGAGATTTAGGTTAATTACAAAAAAAATGAAAGACAATAAACGTAATAATTAAATAATTAGATTTGTTTATTTATTTATTAAATAGTTAATTTTTTACATATTGTTCGGTCAGCTACTAATAGTTTACTGCTAACCTATACTAACTGTTATTTATGTAATGTATTTTTTAAGACAGACATCGTTAATAAGTGACTTGAAAAGGTGATCCTGCAATGTTTTAAACTGAATTTCTCTCGACAATCGGATATCTTCAGTAACAAATGGATCGTGCCACGTGAATTCAAATTTTTTCAGTTTTTCTTTCACACGTTTGTCGTATATTAGTAATAGATTTCCAACTTGGAAGTATTTAGATTGTAGGTTTCTATTGTGCCACGCTTTTTGTTGGTACATGTTAATTTGTCGATGATATAGCACATACAGTCAGTCTTCTTCCAATTGATGCAATTGTTCGAGTCGTTGTGCCTATAATTTTGAATTATATTTAAGGTTGACACAGCTAGCGTGTTTACTGAACAGTGAAATGGTACGACAGCTTCCTCTCTAAAAACAAGTTCAAACGGCATTGACCCCGTCGACTACTTATATGTTGTGCGACACGCCCATAAAATTGTTGGAATCTTGTCGTCCCAATCATCCTTATCTATGTTGCATATTTTCAATAATCCTTTGTGCATAGTTTTATTAGACAATTCGATTGCACCATTTGCTTGGGGGTGATATGTGGTAGTTTTTTTATGTTCAATCATGAATTTTTATGTAAGTACTTCAATTGTGCCACTAAAAAAGTTTGTTCCTCTGTTGCTAATGAGGACTAGGGGGCATCCAAAACGCATCACTATTTTTTCATATATAAATTTGGTTGCAAATTCCTTAGTGCATGATACTACTGGTTCTACTTATGCCGATTCCGTTACATATTCAACTGCAGTGATGATGTACTTTGCACTTATTTATTTTTCTCCCTTAGGGAATGCTCCGACAAAGTCGATCCCCCATATTTCAAATGGTACAGATGGACTTATGGAATGTAACAACATTTGTTGTTTTAGAAGGGGTCAATTGGTTCTCTAACATATGTCACATTTTTGTACATGTTGGTGACAATCACGAAATATAGTCAGCACAATACAAGCCATCTTGCATTATTTTTATGGGCAATCATGTCAGGCTTGGTAGTGTCCTCCAGGTCCCCCTTTATGGGATTCATCAATAATAGCTTACCTTTCGTGTTCAAGGACACACCTCCAGAGTACTTCGTCAATTCCTAGTTTATAGAGTTGGTCATTTATTAATGTGTATGGTGTTGCTTTTATTGCTAAAAGTTTTTTTTTTTTTGGTTAATCCTTCTCACGATTTACCTATGTGGAGAAATTATGCTATTTCGGCGAGTTCGATGGGGAATGATAAAATCTTGAATAGGTGTGCGTCAGGAATATTGTCGTCAATCTCTGTCGGTTCACCTTGTGATTCCAATCGAGATAAATGATTAGGGTCGACATTTTGTTTCCCAGTTCGGACGATAAATTCAAATTCAAATTCCTAAAATAACAGTGACCATTAGAAAATCTTGCCTTGATGCACAGGTTTGTTGACGAAGTATTTTAAAGCCTCATGGTCAATACAAAATATGAAAGGATTTTCCAAAAGGTAATGCGTGAATTTCTATAGAGAAAATATCATTGCTAAGGGTTCACACTTTGTTGTTGAATAGTTTCTTTCTACTTTGTTAATCTTACGACTGGCATAAGAATTTGGGTGATCTACTAATTCGAGTCATTGTGCCTGTAATTTTGAATTATATTTAAGGTTGACACAGCTAGCGTGTTTACTGAACACTGAAATGGTACGACAGCTTCCTCTCTAAAAACAAGTTCAAACGGCATTGACCCCGTCGACTACTTATATGTTGTGCAACACGCCCATGAAATTGTTGGAATCTTTTCATCCCAATCGTCCTTATCTATGTTGCATATTTTCAATAATCCTTTGCGCATAGTTTTATTAAACGATTCAATTGCACCATTTGCTTAGGGGTGATATGTGGTAGCTTTTCTATGTTCAATCATGAATTTTATGTAAGTACTTCAATTGTGCCACTAAAAAAGTTTGTTCCTCTATTGCTAATGAGGACTAGGGGGCATCCAAAACGCATCACTATTTTTTCATATATAAATTTGGTTGCAACTTCCTTAGTGCATGATACTACTGGTTCTTCTTATGCCGATTCCGTTACATATTCAACTGCAATGATGATGTACTTTGCACTTATTTGTTTTTCTCCCTTAGGGAATGCTCCGACAAAGTCGATCCCCCATATTTCAAATGGTATAGATGGACTTATGGAATGTAACAACATTTGTTGTTTTAGAAGGGGTCAATTGGTTCTCTAACATATGTCACATTCTTGTACATGTTGGTGACAATCACGAAATATAGTCAGCACAATACAAGCCATCTTGCATTATTTTTATGGGCAATCGTGTCATCTTGGTAGTGTCCTCCAGGTCCCCCTTTATGGGATTCATCAATAATAGCTTACCTTTCGTGTTCAAGGACACACCTCCAGAGTAATTCGTCAATTCCTAGTTTATATATTTGGTCATTTATTAATGTGTATGGTGTTGCTTTAATTGCTAAAATCTTCTTCTTCTTCTTCTTCTTCTTTTTTCTTCGGTTAATCCTTCTCACGATTTACCTATGTGGAGAAATTATGCTATTTTGGTGAGTTCGATGGGGAATGATAAAATCTTGAAGAGGTGTGCGTCAGGAATATTGTCGTCAATCTCTATCGGTTCACCTTGTGATTCCAATTGAGATAAATGATTAGGGTCGACATTTTGTTTCCCAGTTCGGACGATAAATTCAAATTCAAATTCCTAAAATAACAGCGACCATTAGAAAATATTGCCTTGATGCACAGGTTTTTTGACGAAGTATTTTAAAGCCTCATGGTCAATACAAAATATGAAAGGATTTTCCAAAAGGTAATGCATGAATTTCTATAGAGAAAATATCATTGCTAAGGATTCACACTTTGTTGTTGAATAGTTTCTTTCTACTTTGTTAAGCTTATGACTGGCATAATAATTTGGGTGATCTACTAATTCTTCGTTGGGTTGCGCTAAGAATACTCTCACTGCCACATTTGATGCATCAACATGAGCGTGAAACTGTTTAGACCAATTTGGGAATTTTAGAATTGGAGCTTCGACCAAATTTTTCTTTAATGACTGAAATATTGATTCATGAGACCAAACAAAAGGAATATTTTTTTCAGGAGTTTATCCATTGGGAATGTTATGTTGGAGTAGTGTCTAATGATTCATTTGTAATACCCTGTATATCCTAGAAATATTTTAATCTGCTTCTACTTAACTAGAGGTTTTAAATATAGAATTATCTCTATTGTCGCCATATCAACTTTAATTCCATCTTTGGAAATAATGTGATTCAGTTGTGTTCTAATGGGAGTTGCAAAGATACACTTTTTTGTATTAAGGGGTAATTTTATATGTCTACACCTTTCGAGCATTAGCCTTAACCATTGAATATGATTTAGCAGTCTGTAGAGTATCCAGTCATCAAAGTAAATAGCCACGGTCTTATAGATGTATTCCTTAAATTCCTTGACGATAATTCTCGAGAATACAGCTAGTGCATTTTTTAATCCGAACGAGATTACTCTATATTAAAAAGAGTCGATTTTTGTAATAAATGTTGTTTTTTCTCAGTCTTCTTCTGCTATGGGCACTTGATTATACCCTGAAAAGTTGTTTGTAAAGGAATAACAATCATGTCCTGCTACTTCATTAATGATTTCGTCAACAAAAGGAGTTGGAAATGGATCAGTAATTGTTAGCTTATTTAACCTCTGATATTCGACACATATGTGAAGCCTTATTGGGTCATGATTTTTTGGTTGAACGACCATAGGGCTTGCCCATTTTGATGTTTCTATCAGCTATATAATATTGGCGGCAAGCATTCCTTATATTTATTTTTGTACAATATGTTTGTACTTATGAGCTAATTTATACGGTCTCTTATTTATTGTCTTCACTCTTGGCATCAGATTGATCCTCATTTCTTCCATTTCTTTAACTAATCCTTTCAAGTCTTTGTAGTCTCGAGAAAATACATCTTGGTTTTCTTTGATAAAGTCAACAAATTTCGTTATTTTTTTCTCCGACCAATAGTCACTAAGTCGAGTGATTTTTGGTCGATCATCATTTGATATGTTGACTTATTTTATTTTAATTTATGTGTCCATCTAGTTGGGCTCCTTATATTTGTCAATTTTATGTTCTCTAACTTTCACCTCCTGATATGTCAGTGGGAAATTTAACTTGTTTGGTTTATCTATATCAAGTTTGTCGACTTTTTATATTGATTGGATTTTCTTATAATTTTTTGGATGATGATTATTCAAGGTAAAACTATGGCTAGCAATGGGTGATTCTTCCTTTTCTAACTAGTTGGCCATTTTGTGTTATGTTCTCTGTGGCCAAACATGTTCATCCTTATATCCAATTTTTCACCATTCTAATTCACAAAATTTTGATGTGTTCAACAGGGTCCTGACCAATAGTGAAAATTGGTATTTTTTCTTGTGAGAATAGATTTCTTCCTCCAAATCACTCAATTAAATAAGAGGTTACAATCGCCCAGGCCTGAAGTCAGGATGAGTGTGTATTCCACCATCTCAATGCCTAAACAGTAAAGGTTTGAACTAAACTTTGCATTCTTCCTTGTTCTCCAATTGATTTGTTACCTATTATGCATGGTTAACGGGGGATGCCCTTTCTTTAAAGCAAATGTGAGAACTAGAGTCTGTGGTTAAATCAGTAGGGAGTAGGGATGGTGTTTCTCAGTAATTCTTTTCTCGAATGGTTGGCACGACTTTGATGGAATAGCAAGGTCGGATTCTAGATGTCGGAATATCTTGTATCGATCGACACTCCCATTAGGGGAATTCTGAGGTCTAAAATGGTCCTCCTAAGGAAATTATAAAATAATAATGGAAATAATAAAATAAGATTACATTATATCATCAAATTATAGAGGGAAAAAAGAAAAAAACTATTTTTTCAACCTGTATTTTCAACTTATCTCGCTATGGGTTTACTCAAATTTCGAGCGACAACACTGGTTGGATGCATAATTTGTTTACTCATCCAAGGAGTAACCATGTTGCATATTTTCGATGGACTCTGCTACACAAAAAATGAGAAATACATTAAAAGCGTGATTACAATCACATTTTGTCATGTATTTCTCATTTTTCGTGTAGCAGGGTCCATCGCAAGTATGAAGCATGGGTACTCCTTGGATGAGGAATTAATTTTTGCACCCAACGAGTACTCCTGCTCGAAATTTTATTAAAAATTTAGGGAGAAAAGTTTAAAACACAAGTTGAAAAAGTAGTTTTATTATTTTAATATTTTTTAATATTTTTATTTTTTTACTCCAAAAATTGTGAATCATCCCTCATGGTTGACATCATCATCTTGAATCCTATTAGTTCTTATAAAGTTTATTTTGGTTGTACATTTTTCTTAAGAGGTCCATTTTAGACCTCAAAATTCCCCTAATGTTTGTGTTTGATTCGTAATTCTCGATTTTCTATTCGCAGAGTTCAGTATCTGAGTTCTATCCAATTGAAAGAGGATATCCAGTTAAGATTTTGGCTCCACATTGTCACAATCTTTATGTAATACTTGATATAGTTTTATGATTTCATCTTCTCCATCAGTTATTGTCTTTTGCTTTGATTGTTAGGTCCCTATAATATTAGTTTATCCCCCTTATTGTTATCGTTAGTGTAGTCCCCTTATTGTTATTGTTGTTCCCATGTAGCCCCCTTATTTTTATTTTGGTGCCCCATAGAATCCCACTATTGTTATTGTTGTGCCCTTACATTATTATTGTTTTGTAGGCTCTGATTATATTGTGACCTCTTAGACTCCTATATACAAAGGAGGTCTTTTCATTTGTATCATCAAATAATTGTTCTTTGGATTCTAGAGTTTTGTTGCTTCAAACAGGACATTGTGGCATTTCCACTAAAACGTTTTTTACAGAGCTTCAGAAGCTAAAATTGCAACCACATGGAGCCAAAATCCTGGTGAACTTTGTTCCGGAATTTTAGATCTTGTTTCACTATATTTGCGGAGATATGGTTCGAAGAAGATATGGTTTTTGTAGGCTCTAGAATTCAATCTCAAACAGGTGACCTATGGAAAATCGTCATAAATTTTGTTTCACGCATCAGATTTGAATTCTGTAAAAAGCGACTGAAATTGCACAAATTGTAGTTTTTCGTGTAGGAATTTTAGGTCTGAATGTTGAAACAGTGCCACGTGGAATCCCATACAACTTCAATCTACTAAACCAATCCATAATCACGTCATCATGGGAGATTTGGCATAATTCTATATTGAAGAATCCAATATTAGTCCGAATTGTGGCATTGAAAAGGGGATTCATATGGATACCACGACGTCAAATTTCACACCTTGGAAATCTGAAATTACAGAGATACAACAATTTCAATATCGAGCTCCTAAAAAGCAAGAAAAAAGTGTGTATTTTTTTAAATTTTACATGACTTTTGTTTGAAAAAATTGTTTGAAGTGATTCAAAGGGCATTAAATCATAGATATCAGTATTTGGTTTTAAAATTCTGAAGGTTGAAACAGTGACACATGGCATCTCATACAAATTCACTTTACTAAACCAATCCATAATCACATCATCATGGGAGATTTGGTATATCTCTATATTGAAGAATCCAATATTGGTCTGAATTGTGGCATTGAAAAGAATATTCATAGGGATACCACGAGGCTGAATTTCAGACCTTGGAAATCTAAAATTACACAGATACAACAATTTCAATATCGAGCTCCTAAAAAGAAAGAAAAAAGTGTGTATTTTTTTTAATTTTACAAAACTTTTGTTTGAAAAATCAGTTTGAAGTGATTCAAAGGGCATATTAAAGCATAGATATGAGTATTTGGTTTTAAAATTCCTCCAGAACAAAATAATTCTACACCCATTAAGCCCTCAGAAATATTTATTATGACGCATGAAGAGGAAGAATTGCAACATGATATATCAAAATTATAGGACCAAGTGCAACAAATTTTGCTCTCACAAAGAGCAACCAAAGATGACATGGATGGATTAAAAGGGGACATGGATGGATTAAAAGGTGACGTGGATGGTTTAAAAATAGAAATAAAATGCGACATGGATGGTTTAAAACTATAAATAAAAGGCGACATTAATGGTTTAAAAAGCAAACATGGAAGCAATGATGAATGTTAAGATGGAAGGATTGATAAGTTGTTGCAAGAAAGGCTTCAAGGTGGTGATAAGGTAATCCAAGAAAAATCATGATGACGACAAAAGGAATATGAATTATGATTTTATAGACTCCAATGTGGGATTTAAGAACCACCACATTCCAAAAATAGATATGAGTAAGTTTGATGGCAAGGATCAGGTAACATGAATACTACAAATGGAGCAGTATTTTGATATACAAGGTGTGCAACCCTCACAAAAGGTACTTATTGTATCTCTATATTTATAACCCAATCAGTTTGTATGTTATAGATGGATTTTTCCTCATAAACCACTTGTTAACTACTCAACTTTTACAGAGGAAATGATAGCACATTATGAATATACAAAGAGAAACACATTTTTTAGTCAATTGATAAATATCAAACAAAAAGGTTCAATGGCGGATCACATTGAAGACTTCCAAAAATTGAATATTAGGGTAACTGATATTCAAAAAGAGCATAGGATTGATGTCTTCATAGGAACTTTAAAAGATAACATCCAACATGAGGTTCGCCCATTGGAAAAAGCATTTAGGGTGGTAAGAAAAATTGAAAACAAAATTATGGCAATAAGGAAGTCTACCACTCACAACTATAAAGATGAAAGTTTTGTTTCTCCTAGTATTCCACAAGCTAAAAGGTTGACACCACCATAATTGGAGGAAAAATAGAAAAATGGATTTGTTAGAGTTATGATATAAAATAAACTAAAGGTCATAAGTGTGCTGAGAAGAAATTATTCTACATAGATTGTGAAGAGGAAGAAACGAAACAAGAAACATCAAAAGAAGAGGATATACATCAGGAACCAACATCATAGAAAGAAGAAATGAATCTAACCATATCTTGTAATATATTGGCAAGAATTACCACTCCTTAAACTCTCAAGTTAGAAGGATATATCAAGAAGAAAAAGGTAATAGTATTGAATGATTCGAGTAGTACCCATAATTTTATTCATTGTAATATAGCCAAGGAATTGAATTCCTTCTTTTATCCAACGCCAAAGTGTCAAGTGATGGTTGAAAATGGAGGAGCTATAAATTTCTCTAGAAAGCGCCATAATATCAAGCTAACCATGGAGGAATATGTATTCAATAGTTCAATGCTTTCCATTCCAATAGGTGGTGTTGATGTTGTACTAGGAGTCCAATGGTTACAATCTTTGGGGACGGTAGCTTTCAATTGTCAAGAACTTTACTTGAAATTTTTTTGGGAATGAAGGGAAGTTGAATTAATGGGTATCGTAAGGAAACCGGGAAAGATAATCAGCTTTAATGGCATGACAAAGCTTCTAAAGAAAGAACAATGGGGCATAATTGCAAAATTATGCTCACTAGAGGTTCAAACATCGAAATCATCTATTTCTCCATATCTCCAAAAAGTCTTGGACAAACATTCCAAGGTATTTGAGACTCCCAAATACCTCCCACCTATTCATGATCATGATCATGTTATTCATTTAACTCTAGGAAGTGTTCCTCCAAACATTAGGCCTTACAGATATCCTTATGCCCAAAAGAGTGAAATAGAATGTATGGTTGCATAAATGCTAGAGGCTGGTATAATTCAACCTAGTCGAAGTTCATTCTCTGCTCTATTAGTATTGGTGCACAAGAAGGATGGATCATGGCATATGTGTCGAGAATATAAGGAGCTCAACAAGCTCACTATTAAAGATAAATTTCTCATTCCTTTCATTGATGAATTAATGGAGCAATTACATGGAGCAATTTACTTCACTAAGTTGGATCTTCGTTGAGGATATCATCAAATTAGAATGAACACTGAAGACATTATGAAAATAGTATTCAAAACTCATGAAGGTCATTATGATTTTTTTGTCATGTATTTTGGACTTAATAATGCACCTTCCACATTTCAAGGTTTGATGAATTCAATTTTCAAACCCTTCCTTAGAAAATTTGTGTTAGTATTTTT